>SNQJ01S0017290.1:30934-47598 GCA_010110895.2 Picea sitchensis
TCATGCCCAGCCGTTCTCGGGAAGTTGTCTTCCTTTATCCGCTTCCGGAGATGACCCAGTAAGAATCTCTTCACAGAGATTCCCTCCTTGGAAAGGTTCACCAAGAACCCAGAATAAGGACTCGGACGCACAGGCCTTATTAACCCTGTACGAGGAGGAACGATCCTATTAAGGTTCCAAGATAGTAGTGTTGTGAGATGAAATAAGTCGACGGATGAGATCTCGTCGGAGGACCCATAGTCATTTACGACCATTAGATTGACGGAAGTAACGAAGGCGTTACATACCTTGACCCTTTGTCCTCTATCATCGTGAGCAACGAGAAATTGGGTTCGTAAACTCCAAGACCCAAAAGAACGAATCCAGACCGTTAGATCTCGGTCCAATTACCCGTCAGCCATTGGATCTGGAGAAGCTGTGCAGGGGTAGGCATGCAAGGAAATGATCTGAACCGTTGGATCTTAGATCATAGTCCCGACAACCGTCAGATCTTGAGAAGATGCGCCGGAGTTAAACTCTAGTGTGCAGAGGAAAAGTCCTAGCCGTTGATCTCGGAAGGACATGTGTCAATATCCCGGAGAAGTCATCGGGACAACAGGGTCATCGGGGTTTTGTTGAGTCTGATAATCGAGGCGTTGTGGTTCTTGAAATCCCGAGAACAAATCCTAACCGTTGATCT
This sequence comes from Picea sitchensis, assembly GCA_010110895.2. Lineage (NCBI taxonomy): Eukaryota > Viridiplantae > Streptophyta > Pinopsida > Pinales > Pinaceae > Picea > Picea sitchensis. Next base: position 31,614 of record SNQJ01S0017290.1, read on the forward strand.
CGACAGGACACGTTTCAGCATTCTGGGGAGTCGTCGGGATTTCACCCATCGGAGAATTTAGGAGTGTAGAACCGTTGCAATAGGAATTCGCGATTCACGAATTCCTGATAGGATCTGAGCCGTCCAAATAGTAGGGACACGTGGCAGAGGATCCCGGAGAGTCAGAGTTCGGCATATCGGGGATTTCGAATACATAGAACCCTTGCCACCCGGAATCGCGATCCGCGATTTACCGATAAGATCTGAGTTGTCCGTTCACACGGGACAGGTGTCAGAGATCGGACAAAATTCACAGATCGGGAGTGTAGAACCCTTGCCACCCGGAATCTCCATCCGTGATTTACTGATAAGATCCGAGCCATCCGTTCACACGGGACATGTGTCAGAGATCGGACGAAAGTCGCAAATCGGGAAATCGAAGTTTCCAAGGACATGGAACGCTCGCAACAGGAAATCGCGATCCGCGATTTCCCGACGGGATCAACGTCGTCCATCAGCGAGGACGTGTGGCGAAATATCCCAGAGAGTTGGAATTTGGCATATCAGGAATCGGTGTATCGGGGATTTCAAGGACATGAAACCCTTACATTACAAAACCGCAATATGCGAATTCCTGACACCATCATAAGCCGTTGATCCAAGGGACGCGTGTCGAACATCCAGAGAGAGTCGGGAATCGGGATACTGCGGGTCCCGCGGACGTGGGTCTTGTGACATGGGAAACCCCATAGCCCCGACATGAATAAGGTAGGGGTCACGGAGTTGGTCGTGTGGACCAGGGGCTAAGCCAATGGGGCTAGCGTGACCAGAAAGGTGCGTCGCGAATCGGGAAATTGCGAGTCCCGGGGACATGTGTTTTGTGTCATCACAAATGCCGAAATCCCGATGGGAGTTTATACGGCAGTGGTCTTATGGTAAGTGGTTACATGGACTATTGTATAGCATAGAGGGCTAGTGCGTTAGGGGCATATCGGGGATCAGAGAATTGCGAGTTCTAAGGACTCGTGAATTATGACAACGGAAATCCCGAAACTCTGATAGGAGTAGCCCCGTACAGAAGGTAAGACCACGGTCATAAAGGCAGTAAACCACAGGCTTGGCCTGGGGATTTAATGCATAAGGAGCACATCAGGATTCAGAGGATCACTAGTCGTGGGGGTGAATGAGTTTTGACATTAGAAACCCCGAATCCCGATATTGAACCAGGGATTGACACTTCGCTAATGCAGGCATCTGGAGATGTTCCTTTTTAAGGGGGAGATTAAACTCAAAATTTTTAAACTATGATAGTGGGTATGTTACACTCTGTGGAATTAGTATATATCATAAATTCTTTCTCAAAATCTGGCTTCGCCAAAACCGGTGTGGAATTGATTTCTTTCTTGATCCCTAAAAAAGAATTTTCGACGTCATTTGTCCAAGAAAAGGAACGATCTTTCTTAATCAGTTATGAATTGGCTTGACCATTACAGAAAAATCAGGAACAAACCTATGAACAAAGTTAATAACACCCATAAAAGCTTGAACTTCCTTCTTGTAAGTGGGAGCAGGAAGATTTAGGATAGCAACAATACTTTTAGGATCAATGCTTATTCATGAATCAGAGACAATGTGTCCAAGGAGATTTCCCTTGGTAATGTCGAAAATAGACTTAGAATGATTTAGAGAAATGCCAAATTTCCTACATTTCATAAGAAATCTTTTAAAATGACCAAAATGATTTGATCGATTTTTAGAATACACAGTGAAGCCATCAAGATAAATCTAAATAATTTTACCGACCAAATTGTCAAAAGACATTTGCATATCTATTTGAAAAGTGTCACCTACTTTAGATAAGTCAAAAGGCATATGTTCATAATCAAAAGTTCCCCAATGAGTAATAAAATTGGTTTTATATTTATCTGTCCTTTTTAACTTGATTTGATTGTAACCAGAAAAACCGTCAAGTAAGGAACTCATCTGTGACCCTGCAAAATCATTTCCATATTAGGAAGAGGAAAGTGATATTTTATACTAACCCTATTCAATGCATGAAAATATATGCATAATATGATCTAACCAGTTGTTTTCCGGACGGGAACCAAATTGGAAACCCACTCAGAATACTTAACTGGGAAAATGATCCCAGCCTTCAAGAGATTTTTCAACTCCTTTCGAATAGTTTCTTCCAGTGCAGGGTTAATGGGTCTTTATTTTTTCCTAAATGGTTTTATTCCCTCCTTGATAGGAAGGGCATGTTGTATAAGAGCAGGAACAAAACCACGAAGATCCTCATAAGACCAAGAAAAAACATCTTGAAATTCACCAAGCAGCTTAGCGAACTTCAATTTTTCTTCATCAAAACATTGGGCACCTATTTTAACATTCCTTGGAGACTCAGGTGTTCCAATGTTCAAGAAAATGGTTTCACCCACTTTCCTTGTAGAATCCTCTTCTTTATTCTTTTCTTTGTTGCCTACATCACTCGATGAAAATGAACTTTCTATAAGAGTCAATCCTTTAGGAATTTTGTTATCTTCCATCGATATAATTTCCTTAGGCTTATAAGGTTCATTTTGAAATAAAGCACAGATGATATCATCACTAGGGAAGACCTTCCATGACTCTATGTTGTTAGGGATGTGTGGATGATACAGAGATTGAAAAGTATAATCAAGGATTTGTGGAAAATGTTGTCGAGTAGGAGAGGTTGCACAAACAACTAACCTATCATCCATTGAGTTCAATTCCCTTTTAACACGAGTGATGTTGAAATATAGTAAGTTCAAGATAAGTGCCCAAACATTTTGGGTGTAATGTTTCATTAACTTGTTGCTAGGAGAGTATGTCTTACATACAAGGTTTACAACAAGTTGGGAATCCCTAGAAGTAATGCTTCAACTTCAATGTCATTGTTTGTGCAAGAAAACTCTAACCTATAGGAAAAGTTATGAATCTTACCCACAGGAGAGTACACGATAATACCAGCTATGCTTCCTTCATTGGATCATGAACCATCAAAGTGCATATTCCACATCCCATCCTCTAAATTGATTTGTTCCAAGGTAGTGTTTTCCTCATCTGCAAAGATCGAATATACTCTTAGGTCCTCCTTGATATAATTCACATTAGGTTGCGGGACACTTTCTATGTAAGGTGAAATTCTCCCCTCTCTTAGGAATATGATGTTTTTACCATTCCAAGGAACAGATAAGTGTGTCCCATAGAGTGAGAGGTATACACCTATCAAAGAAGCCCAATATCTTCCTAATATGATTGAGTAATTACTCATTGGCATATCTATTACCTGGATATTAAGGGTTGTCCTTATTTCAAGATGCGCTCACAAAACCAAGGTCACATCCTTGAATTCACCTATGGTTTTTTGTTGTAAACTATTATAAGAGAGCATTCTCCTTGCATTTTCATTTGTACAAGACAAGACTAGCTCTTCCATAATAATTTTTGGCATTACACTTGGGCCCGAACTGCCGTCAATGAGACAACAATGGGAAATATTATCCATAATCTTTACAGAAATATAAAATGAGGGGTTTTTTATAGGGTGTCTAAAGTTATGTACACCTAATTTATTTACAGACGAATCCTCTTCATCTACCTCTTCAAAGAGGTTGTCTACAATGGAATATTTTCCTTTCATAAAAAATTCCAGATGCTTATGTTGCTCAGGGACGAAAACCATGTCCATGATGGTGACATTTTCTTTGATGTTGGCCAACTAATTTATACTATTTTATTTACAAGAGGGAAGAGGGGAGGTAGTTCCTTGACTATTCGAAGCCTTAGGAACCTGAACAGTAGTAGTTGGTGAAGATGAGATTGGGCTAGAAGAAGTGCAAGGAGGATCATATTTGCCTTTTGAAGCATAGGATTTATTCCTAGTGCTTATGATCATGACATCATCTGGCTCTGCAAAGTCTAGGACAACAATCGTAGTTTAGGTCTCTTACCAAAGATTTTATCTCTAGTACTCTTCTTTACCTCACATGTACTTTTCTCATGGTGTTGTTCGCGAAATTTACACCAACTACAAGGCATGATAGATTTAGGATGAAAATTGTTTCATTTGGATTTCTAAAGGTTGCAGAAGAAGATGAATCTCAAGGGGTAAGAGAGGGGACATTTCCCTTCCACTCATATGATATCATTCGATTATTCATATCTTGTACAAGTTCTAAGAGGGTGGACATATATGTCTATTTAACTAAGTCTCCCCCAGGAAGACCTATTCTTTCAAGTTGTTCTTCATACTCTAAACAAGTATGCAAAGTGGAACCAAGGTTATCAATGACCTTTTCCTCAAGCTTATGATGCTAGGGGGAAGTTAATGAATTATAATAATGCATGAAAGAAGATTGGTTCTGAGGGCAAATGAGTTCAAGGATTTGGTTGTATAATTTGGTGAAACACAAGTTGAAGGAATTGATAGTCTCACCATCCTTATAAGCGATATTATTTCACTTTCGTAACTTCTCGGTTGGGATTTTGGATTTCCCATAAGTAGATTTGAACCAATAGACTAACTCATCCCAAGTAGACAAAATCTTAGGAGAGAGGTCAAAGAAATCATCTACAACCTTCCCTTCAAGGGAATTCACAAATAAGCGCATACAAGTGTCATTTTCATTGGCTCCTGTGTTGTGACAGGCATTAGAAAATGCCACCAAGTGTTCATTCATAGTGACAGTTTTATTCCCCAAAAACCTAGGGAGATTCTATTTGAATTTAGGAAGTGTATGAGTAGAAGGTGCTAGGTTAAGAGGGGAGGAAACATGCCATGGAGTAGTTGTAGCATCTTCTTCAAATTGAAAAAGCCCATACTTTTTAATGACTTTGGTGGGGTTTGTAGTAGATTGGACAGGAACTTGGTGACTATATAAGCTACCAATCACTGACGAGGCTAAAGGTTGAGATGCACAAGTACCTCTAGTGCCACCAGATCCACCACTAGATGTCATCTTATGAACGATAGGTAAGCGAGAGAAAGATGAACTGGTTGAATCAGACAAAGTTCTCCTTAGAGTACTTTGTTGGGCTGACAAAACAACGTTTCTTCTTCCCATTTCAGCAATATGACTGATCTCAAGTGATAAACCTCTTCTTCTCCTAGAGATACAAGGGTCTAAGAACATTAAAATAATATCAAAATTGTAGGAAAAATAAATCTATGGTTGATTCCTAGGCTATTTTTCCCTAGCTTCCCAACGTTATCGGACATTTATGTCTTGTTCAATTGTTTCCCATGAGTGATTAAGCTTAACCCGGGTATTAGCGGTATCTAAAATTGTATTAAACAAGTTTAAATCAATGTTGGTCTAATCTTGAAGACCGGTCTCAATATTGGGTTGCCTTGCAACAAGTACAGTCATGAAGAAAAGAGTATTCAAAGGATCAATATCATAAATGTAAATATATTCAATGATAATCAAGCATAAAAACAACCAGAGAGATATGGAAGATCTCCCCAGTATGGTCACCAAAATAAATGTTGAGGAAAATATATGAAATGATCTTACTCAATCATTTTAAGATCTTGCTTGGCTAAGGAAATATAGACAGGAATACCACCCTATGTTTATAGCTTCAAAAATTGTTTCCCAATCCGCAAGTATTAGTTACAAGGGCTTAGGCTGATTTTTTTTAAAATAAAAGATTGTTGTAAAATTCAACATTTTTATATAATTTTTTGAATATAATAGATGCAAAAGTAAATATGGAGACAAAAGAAAAAATACCAAGTCACATATTAACACAGATGAGATAGAATAGAAATCACTTGTTCATTCCAAGAAATCAAAAGAATCGTTCTCTTTACAAAAATTATTGTAGGAAAATATCCCTGCAGACAGGTAGATTGCCTCAAAGAGCTAGACCCTACTCTAAGACAGAAAGTGCTTAACGTGGACACTGATTTCCTTTCAAATCCATAAAAACTAGCACATGAGAAGGAAGGAGAACAACAGTACCTTTTATCGATGTTTGTCCCTGCACGCTCCAAATCGAGCTCCGAACTCTCGCTCCTCGCTGAGTCCTGTAGACAAACAAAGTACGACCGCTTCCTACTCTATTGATGTTAGCTTGAAAACAGATCTATCTATCAATGATAGGTTCATGTGAGATCAGACACAAACTAGAAAGAAACAGTCCAAGCATGTCATATTGATGAGAATAACGACAACAGTACTTACAATCGTAGATGCGAATGCGACAGCTTCGTCAAGTTCCCTTTGTCTAACCCTTGCTCGAAATATCCACAACCTGGATGATAGAAGCTTCATTGATCACTTCTCCTTTGACTAACTGTGTGTTCCCTATGAGATCATAGGTTTGATGCTAGCAATTCTCCCCTTTTCACCATCATAGAGTTTGCTTATATAGGTTAAGAGGAGCTTAACCTCTTGAGTTATCTTTAGAACAAGTTGAGGAACTTCCTCCTTAGATCAGGGATCCCTTGATGGAACCAAGAATTCGAATACAACTGCCTTCTTAACTTGAAATATCCTCCCCTTATTCTCCTCAATGGGCCAACTACTACCTCAGATTAGGCAGCGCTCCCTCAAAAGGGGCATCAGAGTGTTGTAGCGCTCCCTGGGAAGCTTGAGGGTAACGCCAACACTCCAAAGCTGAATAGCGCTCCTTCAGAGGGAAAGATAGGTGTTATAACACTCCCTGAGGCCTTATAGAGGAGCTCCAGCACTCCTAAGGCTGATGTAGGGGAGCGCTCACCCTCATAACCTTTGTTTAAGAGCCCTTCTCAGGTGATAAGAGTTCTTTGACTTCAGTTAACCAGTTCCCCTTCTCCAAATCAAGTGTATGAGATGTTTTAAGTGCCTCCTTAGTGTCGTCGTTATGGTAATATGCTTGAACAACGTTTGCGACACTTGTGAACAACTTGTGACACTTGCGAAAGTTGTAAGGAATATGCGACACTTACGACAATTGAGAGGAACATGCGACACTTATCCAGTTGAGTAATTTTGACGTGTAACAGATTGCCCCCCAAAGTATGAAGTTAGAATATGCGAACTGATAACTGAATTGATTTGTAGACGTTCAATAAAGGGTATAGACTCGGATAACCTGACGGAATATGCACACAAACATCCAACAAATATCATGACATGTTTCAAAACCCAAGGCAGGCATACCTATGCTTGGGTGATCAAGACTTGCAAGATATGGCCGCCAAAAAATACACTGCAGATCCATAATTGTATTGATAAAAAGGTATAGCCACTGAAAATACACTGTGGATCTATACTCTGATGACCTGGATTGATCGTAGCCATGAAGAATACACAGTGGATCTATGAGATGACAAGACATAGCCACGACCAATACAAAGTGGATCTATGTAATAGTATATGTGTCATTGTTCAAGAGAAACTCCTTCGCAACCTGGGCAAAGTACATATCAAAGTGATCACTCCACCCAGGGTCTTCTTACCGATCCCGATGTAGTACGAATCTAACCATGTGAATAGATGTCCTGATGTCGAACATGGCAGAAACCACTTGATTACCGGTCAATGATGTAAACTGTTAACAAGTACGAGGGAGATCACCACTAATGTCAATGATTCCCAAGGTACCCTAGTACATTCCAATGAATGTGAATGGATGAGCTGGAGTCAAACATCCGTGGAATCATCCAATCAGAGGTCAATGATGTAAACCTACTGTCGAATGTGAGGAGACCTACCAGTGAGGCATGCAGGTCCCAAAGTACTAACTGGTTTCTAAGCTTGATTCCCAGATAATGTGTTGAAGTCGACAGGAATAGGCTCATCGAAGGAGGGCCTTGATGTATCCCCCATCAACGACACGAAACAGACATAGAGATGTAATTGGTAGATCAAATGAACATGGACTGACACGGGTTTTGAGACAAGATATTTGGGATGGCTGACTCTCAAGGAAGATACTTCTCTTGAACACTGAGGCAAAACAACGAAACATGACATGGACCAAAACTTGATAATGCAGTGGATGCTGTGACTTACGTCAAGTGACCCAAAGCAGTGAAAGAAACTCAAAGGATTGGCTTAGTGCAGAGGTTCAGTGGGTCATAATGTGTTCAAAAGACACAGTGTCGTGTTCAAGGGTGACTCTAAGAGTTACTTGGTAATGTTCTCAAGAGACTACTTGGCTTGCTTCTTTCAATTTTTTCCCCCATCCAGATAGACGAGTACCTCTTTTTGATTTAATGAGCTCGAGGAGGATAACACATGCTCAATATAACTCACCTTTGGTAAGTTCCTCTTCCTTTGTTTAACGAACTGGAAGAAGTAAGGGATCGGTCCCATATGGGCCTGTCGATGTGTGTTTTGATGAGTCCAAAGACAGAAAACTCGAAGGTTTTTCAGGATTATAGAGTTTGGAAAAACACTTAAAAGAGAACTCTCTTAGTTCCTTTTTCATACAGTAGTCTAACGAGACCGAAAAAGAGATAAACTATCACTCGAAATATTCCCTTTATAACCTTTTAACGAGTGTGAAAGGAATCAAGGTCACTCGACAATCTTTTCATATTTAGAGAGTCTGAAAAGAGTTTAAGGATGACTCCAGGGGGGTTCCTTTTTCGTGTGTTCGTGTATCCGTACGGGTCCGAAAAAGAGATAAAAGTTTACCTGGTTGCATTCTCATGTATTTACGAGCATGATAAAGAACAAAGACTAAGCTTGGTACTCTACCCCCAGCTTGAAAGCTAGTGACTTGACTCTAGAATGATCATCAAAGGCTGGAGACATGCCCCCCAAGATTCAATTCATTCACCAACTTTGAGGTTGTCACCAATTTCTGTGCTAGATGGAGAAAAAGGATACAGGTGGATGAAATGAAGGTTCAAAAATGAGACCTAACAAAAGACTCGACTCGACATCTATGAGATCTAGAGAAAGACTCAACTTGAAGGGAGAGGTGATTGTTTCATTTTTTAACGAGCTTGACACAGGAAAATAACTATGCTCAAGGTTCCAGGTTCGATCCCCAGATTGTTGTTTTATTTTTTAATGAGCTTGATACAGAGAAGAAAACTATGCTCAAAGCCTCTGTTTCATTTTTTAACGAGCTTGCTACAAAGAAGAGAAACAATGCTCGTGACCTCTGTTTCATTTTTTAACGAGCTTGCCACAGAGAAGGGAAACTATGCTCATGGTTTCATCCGGATCATGGTTTCCAAGAGGATAATTCTCTGGAAGGGTACCATGTCAATGGATAAAACTCGGTCATGGCTTCCAAGAGATCTTCTCTGGATGGAAGACAATCACTCTGGAAGGGACACATGTCGAGGGTCACGATAGGAGTAAGGAGATTAGGCTCCAATAATCCTACCGAAGAGATCACCATGTCAACTACTGGATCTAAATCATCAGAAGTTGAAGTCATGGGAGACAACACCACATAATTGACATGTGGTGGGGGTGATACTGTCTTCATATAAGAACCACTTAGGGAGGTAACCCAGTGAGGGTCGATGAATGAAAGTTGATCAATAGTCACAATTCTTCCATTGTGAGGGAAATATATCACACAGAAAAGAGTGGATACAAGACCTTTCATAGCATAGACATAATCCCACCCAAGGAGTAAAGATAAATCCAAGGGGTCTCGGACTACCATGACATCAATAAGACAGTTTTCCCTCCCAAAGTTACATGAAACTAAGGAAGGATCCCTAAAGGTTGACTAGTTCTTCTGTTAAAAGCTAACAGATTCTGTGTAACTGGTGCAAGCTATGGACAACCCAAAGCGTACCAAGAAATAGAAGACAAAATACTAACGGACGCACCTTCATCTATCAACGTTTGAGGAATGTCTCGACCACGAACCTGTACTGTAATCTAGAAAGGAATGTGGGAGGGAAGACTAGGTCCAGTTAGTGCACCCCAATCAAAAAGGATGGCCTCATTACTTGGAGGGGGTTTCACAGGAGAAGGAGGAATGCCCCCTGGTCCGGTAGAGTCTTTATTAACGAGAAAAATATGGGCAGTATCGGGTTTACTCTCTAGAAGGAGAGTAGGATCGACTGATGATTGGATCGGATCAACCAATGGTGGACTTGGATAGACCACCTTGGCACTCTTTAGAGGAAGAGTGGGACTGACCGAGGAAGGGACTGGATCAGTCATTTTGACATTCCTCAATGGAGGAATGCGATTGACCAGTGACAAAAATGGATTGACCACTTTGGCACTCTTCAGAGGAAGAGTGGGACTGACTGAGGAAGGAACTGGATCAATCACTTTGGCACTCATCAAAGGAGGAGTGGGATCGAACGATGGTGAAACTGAATCAACCACTTTGGTGTCACTCTTTGGATGAAGAGCGGGGCTGATCGATGATGGAAATGGATCAACTACTTGGGTTTGTGGGTCAATCGAGGAGGAAACTAGATTGACCACCTGATCAACTAGACTAATCAGGGATGGAACCGGATTGACCAGTCCATCAACCAATGATGGGTCGGAGGAAATCTTACGATAACCTTTTGGAAGTTGAAGTTTTTCCAAAAGAGAAGAAGCCTCGTCCATGCAAGGACAAAGGTGAGAGTAATGATTACCTTTACATAACATGCAAGGGAACTTGATAGTTTTCTTCTTCTTACCAACCTGAACATCACTAGTTGACGAGGTATCATCGACATGACTGACAGAGGCCGATGACGTGGAGGACCAAATTTCTAAGACCTGGGTTAGACCAGGGCAATCCCTTAGAAAGTGGTCACCCTTACAAAGGCTGCAAGGGAATTTGGGTTTTGAATTCTTCATTTTAATATTTTCAACCTCATCAACACTCCCAGTACTATTAACAGTAACTGTTTTCTTAGAGCCAACATCTGATGTTGTTGAGGCCTTTGTCCTTTTAATGTTCTTCTTCTTCTTCTCTTTCCATTTCTTCTTCTTCTGATCAACTTGGCTACTTTCTTTAGAGCTTTCACTAGGTGAAGAAGGAGAAATGGAAGGAGACTTAATGGGCGAAGAAGGTGAAAAGTCGACATGAGGTTGATCTATGGGTGGTGTATTTACATCCAAAGTATTAGGTGCAACTGAAACATTGGGAGGATTCAAGATCACCGGAGTGGGGAACAACCAAACTGGTAATCCAACAGTGAGTCCTGGAAGACTCAGTGTGGCAACATATGGAGGACCAAAGTTTCCAAATGAAGGAAAGGTATAAGGTTCTCCAGGAGAAGGGGTTCCTCCATTGGTACTCCCAGGATTTGATGCCATTAACACTGACTCGACCTAAGGTCCACTAAGTAAAACAAACAACACACGCTAAGAATATAAGAAGTAAGAAATCAAACAAACCTTCCCACGATGAAACCACTAGTTGGTGATGAAATCCAACGTCGCGAGATCAAAATAGGAAGGGGCGGGGATAGAGCGGGTGGATCAGTTACATTGGCGACCTGCTAAATGGACTTATGCCTTGGTGCAAGCTTCCACGCAGTAATTGTGGATTTACCCTCCAAGGAGCCCGAGTGAGTTTGACCAACGTCTGTTCCAGGTATAATGAGACTTCCCTTCACCATCACCTTGTGTGAGACCCTAAATATTGTGGCTACTAAGGTCACCAACTCGTAGTCAGCCCCTGGGTGGGTACAGTCGACAGTCCGATCTGAACGTATGGGCAGGGTATCTAGCCCGAAATCAACTAAAAGGCTTCCACGCAGTAATTGTGGATTTACCTTGAAGTGATCCCCATAATACGATCCGACCACTACAAACAATTGGGCCACAGAGGGATAATCTCCATAACTCACCCGAATGCGACCTCGTGCGTAACCCCTATGTGAGAGGGGGATCCCAGGCAGACTAATATGACAAGTGGATTTAACTCTCCCTACCACAAAATACTAAGTTTGTTTGATAGCTTTGGAAATTTATCCTTTCAAACTATTCCAAAGCTCTACACCTTAAACTAATGTAGGTTTGCTAACAAAGATGTAAAAAGTCTGATAAATTTTAGTTAAGCATTGATTTTAATGGCTGTTGTTTACTCAGAGGGTATACGAAAGTGAAACTGATGGAATGATGACTCAATTCCCAAACATATGCATGAAATATGATAAGTAATCATTTCTTTTCAATGAATACCTATTTAAGAGAAAGAGGAAGAGTCGTTTTCACTATCAAACACTTGATAAGGAATGCCCTCAATCAATTTTGTTCTCAATCAAATCCAACATGATGCTACAACATTTCAGAAATGCAAACTAATATGAAAACTAATAATTAAGATGTACTTTTTTGTCGTTTGTATGCAATAATCAATTCAATGCAAAATTTCTCCTACCAACTACCCTTTCAGATCAAGGAGATTCAGTCAAGAAAATGCAGATTTCGCACAAACAACACACCCTTTTGCAATCAAACAAGAGAAAGAAAACCAAAAATGCAAAAGGAAAGAGAAAGATATTGGATCATATGACCTCAAAGAACCAAATGAGAAGAGTTACAGACTTCTAATGTCCTTCACTAGAGTTCCCGCTCAGTCGGATAGGAGAGAAGAAAGCAAGGGATTGATTTCAAGCTTTCAACAACAAAAACTCAAAAATAATGAAGAAGGGAATAAAATATGAACAAAAAGGTGTTTAATTCTCAGGAGGAAGCATGTCAAAGGTCAAAGGAAGCATCATTGAATCACAAAGCAACTCAGCAAGTGAAAATACAGGGTTTGGACCTCCAAAAATTGCAATTTTTTAAGAGGTTTTGGGAAAAAAAGGGATGGCTCTCTGGTATAAGGGCCACCAGAGCATTATAACGCTCTGTACAACACTCTAAGGAAGCGCTGGCACCCTGCTAACATGGCAAGGGAGCACTGGTGCCCAAAAACTCACAAAAATGTCCAAAAAAACCTTAAAATTCAATCAAATTTTGACGAACAAACTGAGTGTGATGGAGTGAAGAGTCAACCAGCAAATGAAATCAGATATAAATGGGTGAACAAGGTATGAAAACAATCAGGTAAGACAAGGTCTATGAGGAAAGATAAAACTAAGAAAGTTCTGATTCGATCCCCAGTGGAGTCGCCAGTTTCTGTTGTAGGAAAATCTCCCTGCGGACAGGTAGATTGCCTCAAAGAGATAGACCCTACTCTAAGACAGAAAGTGATTAATGTGGACACTGAATTCCTTTCAAATCCATACAAACTAGAACATGAGAAGGAAGGAGAACAACAGTACCTTTTATCGATGTTTGTCCCTGCACACTCCAAATCGAGCTCTGAACTCTCACTCCTCACTGAGTCCTGTAGACAAACAAAGTACGACCGCTTCCTACTCTATTGATGTTAGCTTGAAAACAGATCTATCTATCAATGATAGGTCCATGTGATATTAGACACAAACTAGAAAGAAACAGGCCAAGCATGTCATATTGATGAGAATAATGACAGCAGTACTTACAATCTTAGATGCGAATGTGATAGCTTCGTCAAGTTCCCTTTGTCTAACCCTTGCTCGAAAGATCCACAACCTGGATGGTAGAATCTTCATTGATCACTTCTCCTTTGACTGACTGTGTGTTCCCTATGAGATCATAGGTTTGATGCTAGCAATTCTCCCCTTTTCACCATCATAGAGCTTGCTTATATAGGTTAAGAGGAGCTTAACCTCTTGAGTTATCTTTAGAACAAGTTGAGGAACTTCCTCCTTAGATCAGGGATCCCTTGATGGAACCAAGAATTTGAATGCAATTGCCTTCTAAACTTGAAATATCCTCCCCTTATTCTCCTCAACGGGCCAACTACTGCCTCAGATTAGGCAACACTCCCTCAAAAGGGGCATCAGAGTGTTGTAGCGCTCCTTGGGAAGCTTGAGGGTAGCGCTAGCACTCCAAAGGTGAATAGATCTCCTTCAGAGGGGCAGACAGGCGTTATAACACTCCCTGAGGCCTTATAGGGGAGCGCCAGTGCTCCTAAGGCTGATGTAGGGGAGCGCTCACCCTCAGAACCTTTGTTTAAGAGCCCTTCTCAGGTGATAAGAGTACTTTGACTTCAGTTAACTAGTTCCCCTTCTCCAAATCAAGTGTATGAGATGTTTTAAGTGCCTCCTTAGTGTCGTCATTATGGCAGTATGATTGAACAATGTTTGCGACACTTGTGAACAACTTGTGACACTTGCGAAAGTTGTAAGGAAGATGCGACACTTACGACAATTGAGAGGAACATGCGACACTTATCTAGTTGAGTAATTTTGACGTGTAACAAAAATCCCTGAGGGAGGTTGGACCAAAGTCAAGCTTAGATATCCCTGATGAAAACCATACAAAAGGACTTTGACAGGAAGTAAAAAACTGAACTTTAAAATTTGGATCATCTTGCCACATATTGCTTCCCACTCAACTATTCACAATATCCTTTATCAGTCATGAAATTTAATTCATAAATAGACAAGTCTACCCAGACTATCAAAGGTAGACCAACACCTATGAAAACAAGTGTCTGAATGATGTAATTCATCTTTGAATCTTGTTGTCTACAATAGGACCCTGCTGTCATAAAAGAGAATTAGGCCTTTAATGAATTGAAGAATGAATGAAAACTGAACTATCTCACTAAAACTCAAGAGCAAACCTTAGTATGCTTTCTCCTTCTATTCCCCCTTTGTTCTTCCTTCACCTTTTTCTTTTATTCATCCCAAATTAGTTGAAGTAGTTCAACTACCTCTTTTAGTTAAGTTAATTTAAACTCAACTAACTTTTAGTTTAGGGGAAGAATTGATATAATAATAATAATAAGGGTCTTTTAATAAATAATAACTAGTAGGTGGGACCCCTTGTGACTCCCTTTAGTTTCTTAACAAAAATAAACATAACTAGTCAATCAATCAAACACATCCCTCCTTGTGGCTCCCATAGTCATTCTCATATTTTGAAAATTGAATATCAATGATATTTTGAATCATATCCAAACATATAATATCCAAAATATCCAAAAATAGTATGTTGTCCAAAAAATTCAACAGTCAACTGTTCTCAACAAAACAATAATAAAATATACTCAAAAACCATATTTGCCACTTTGGGAGGCAATTTTCCCTTTGTTCTTTCTATCTCCTTTTCAATTTCCTGAATTAGCATTAGGTTGTGTGTAGCCTTGAGGCTTGATCTCACTGATGACATGAGAAAAATCATCTCTCAAGTGTATGCGACATGAAACAGATTTGGTTGAATCACTTAAGGGAGAGGAGGGGGAAGAAACAACTTTTCCTTTTTCATCCATGTGGTGGGCTTCGATTTTGATTATTTTTCTTGTGTGGGAGGATTGTACAGGTGAGTGTGTAGGGGAAATTTGAACATTTGGGTTAAATGGTGGGGGACCAGGTAGAGACAAATTTGGCCAGCCACGATGTTGGGAGATTTTTGGGTGAACAATCTCCTACCATTTGTCTTTCTCAAGAACTTCAGGTTGTAATGAAACATGAGGGGGCACAGGGATACCAGGGACATGCTGGGGTTGGAAGGGAGGCCTCTCTAGTCTAGGTTGGACTACCCCTTGTCCAATCCAATTGAAAAATCTAGCTTGGAAGTTTGGGTTTAACTCTTGAGGATCTGCATCAAAATGTATTGAGAATCTTGGCTTTCTAGACCCTCTGTTCCAATTCCCTCTGCCCCTGTTATTTCGGCCATGGCTTCCTCTGATAAAGAAGCTCATCATGTATGCAACGTTTATTAACAACTATCTTCTCAAACAAACCATACATGACATCTCTTAATATGAAACAAAGTTTGGCTCAACAATCACATCATACCCATGCAATCCAATCCATAAAATTCATTTAATAATTGTCAATGAGTAGCCCGCAGGGGTGTAGACCGATTGGCAAGTGCCGCGTAAATGGAAGGAACTATGTAAAATGAGGTCTCAAGGTCGATTCTCACCCCGATTTACTCGGAGGGCGTGCTTGCGGGCTGTGCGTTTCTCCCTAGGGTTTATAAGGAAGCCGGCAGGATTCGACCCCGTGTCACGCGAGTAC
>SNQJ01S0017290.1:56216-73752 GCA_010110895.2 Picea sitchensis
ATATATATATATATATATATATATATATATATATATATATATATATATATATATATATAATTTTTATTTTTATTTTGAATGTATTGAAAATTCCATATTTCTATTTCTACAAAAATCACTGACCTCATTAATTATTGGTGAAAATGCACTTACCAAAAAGAAATTATGAAATAAAAAGAAAACGCAAACCGGTATATACAGTGGAATTTTTTGGTAACCAGTTATTGCATATAATGTTTTAAATAATGCCCGTTGACAAGGGCGTTGAAGATTTTACCATCCAAATTTTCTAATAGAAATAAATTCTTTCCTTCGGGAGATGCGACTCTAAAAAGTCCATACCAAATATGATCAAATTTACCATGTTTTGTTGAGTCTTCCTTCCTAGCATCCCATCTCAAGACCAAATTGCCTAGGAGAAACTCTTTGTCTTTTGCCTTACGGTCAAATAATGTTTTCATATCATCTTGGTATTTCTGCAACCTTTCGTCTATTTCGACCCTGTGTTGTTGTACTTCAATTAGCTGATTTATCCTTCTAGTAACATGAGTCGGTTCTTCTTTCTCATCTTTCTATAATTTTATCATGAGGAGCGCTAGATTTATCGATAATACCATGTCAGTCCCGTACACCATTTGGAAAGGCGAGGTGCCAATAGATTTCTTCGTGCCTATCTGATTTTCCCATAATGCGTATTTCAAATGCACGTCCCAAGATTTTTAATTATCATCCAACACTTTCTTAATTACATTTATTAGACTCTTTTTTGAAGACTAGGCTAATCCATTTCCTTGGGGATAATACATTGTGGAATGATCGAGTATGATATTGTATTTCTGGCAAAAGTTGATCATAGCCATAGATTTGAAAGCCTAGGCGTTATCTGTGACTATTTTTTGAGGGCAGCCGAATCTAGACAAAATGTTGTCTTCCAGGAAGTCTATTACCACTGAATTTGTTGCTCTTCTAGTTGGAATAGCCTCCACCCATTTAGTGAAGTAATCTGTGGCAGTCAAGATCCATTTGTGTTGAGCACTATAATGGGAGTTAATTTCACCTATAAAATCTAGCCCTCATTGCTGGAAAGGAGCCTCCATTTTGACTGGGACTAGTGGTAGCACTGGGAGTTTATGCTTTCCTGCAAACATTTGGCATGGGTTACAGGCTTTGACTTTGGCATTTACATCTGAGAAAAGTTTTAGCCAATAATACCTTGCCCTTAGGATTTTATAAATTGTCTCCCTCCAAGTGTGATGTCCCCCACAAACACCCTCGTGAAATTCGCTTATGACCCTCTCTGTTTCTAATTCGACTAAATAGACCAACATGAAACCTAGTGGGTCCTTCCAATATAATTGATTTTTGGATATACAGTATTTGACCGCATGTAATTTCATAGTTCTGGCTTTGGATGGGGATAAATCACTCGGGCATTTCAATGTCATTAGGTATGACACTATGTTTTTGTACCAGTCCAATGAGACAAACTTCTCTTCGATTCTGATCGCGCTTGTTGGCTCATCACACTCATTCATGTCCACACCTTCTTCATATCCTTGTAGGCCATTTATACTGAGAGATCTAAAATTTGATTATGCTAAGAGTTTGGCCAAACCTTTTCCTTTTACCAATTTCATTGGTTTTATCTCCAGGTCGAATTCTTGAATTTTGGTAAGCCAACGTCCCCTTCTTCCATCACTATCAGATTGAACCAAAATATCCTTTACAGAACTGGTAGGTACATACGCGATTATCTTGGAATGCGGCACATAGGTTCTGAATGCTTTTAACACCTTCACCATAGCATACACTTGCTTTTCCAATATATCATATTTAAGTTCTTCATCTCTGAGATTCTTGCTAAAAAAGGCTATCGGTTGTTCGAAACCCTCTTCATTTTTCTGGAGGAGTACCGCAGTACCGCGGCGATTGTGTGTTCGGAGGCAAACGAAAAAATAATAAAATATTTTTGATAATCAGGGCTTGCCAATACATGTGCCTCTCTTATGACCCTCTTGATGTGTGCAAACGTCGCTTTAGCTTCTGCTGTCCATTTCACTTCATTGTTTTTCTTTAGCATTTTTGTGATCAATTTCACGATTTTAGCAAAGCTCGGAATAAATCTCCTCAAAAAAATTATTTTTCCTAAAAATGACTGAATTTCTTTTACATTCCTAGGAATATTTATAGTATCTATAGCCTCAACTCTTTTAGGATCGATTTTAATACCGTCTCGAGACATAATTTGGCCCAAGATTTTACCTTCTTGCATAGCGAAGTGGGACTTTTTGGGATTCAAAGACAGACCAAACTTATGACATTTCTCAAACATCCGCTTGAGATGTACTAGATGATCTTCATCAGATTTAGAAAAAACAATTAGATCATCAAGATAAATGACCACAAATTTATCCCTTTCACTGATGAAAGAAATTTCCATAGCATGTTGGAAGGTAGCACCTACATTCATTAAACCAAAAGGCATTTTATCATACACAAAAGTACCCCAAGGGGTAGTGAAAGTTGTTTTCTCTTTATCTAGTTCATTTACGGTGATTTGATTATACCCAGAGAACCCATTGATCATTGACATCCTGTTTTCCCCAACTACCTTGTCTAAAACATGATCCATTTTGGGTAGAGGATAGTTATATTTGAGGGAGGACTTATTCAAATTTCTAAAGTCCACACACAGTCTAATCTCCCCACTCTTCTTTCTGACCGGGATCAGGTTTGCTACCCAGTCGGAATATCTGAGAGGTACTATTATTTTTGCATCCAAGATCTTTTTAACTTCCTTTTCAACCACAAGTAATAAAATAGGGTTGATCTGTCTGAGTTTTTGTCGAAAGGGTTTGACACCAGGTTTTAGGGGTATCTTGTGTTCGATTACAATGGTGTCGTAAGTTCTCAGCTCTTCGTAAGACCAAGTGAAAACATCTTTATACTGTCCAAGCAAGTCTTTATACTTGGATTTTACCTCAGGAGGAAGTTAATTTGATATTTTTACCATCCTAGGTTCTTCTTTGGTCCCTACATCGTAGTCTTCAACCTCCTTTGGTTGGGGTTGCAGGGTGGATTTCAAGGGTATGTCATTCTAATTGAACAGTCTTTCTAGAGGAATCAGTCCTTTTGAAATCTGATCATCCTTTAGAACTAGCATGCGATGATTTGAAATATTTTCCTAGAACTCTTGAGGGTCCTCTCCTTCTTGGATGATCCATATGTGATCATTTTGATTTTCTTGATCAATGTGAGTTTCAGAGAAGTCGCCTACTGCTTTGAGGAATTTCTTGATCTGTTCGTCATCCTCGAAAACCTACCAGTGTTGTATGTTTTTCAGGATGGATGGTCGATGCCTTACCTCTATGTGGTACTTCAATTTAAAAGCAATAGGGGGAGCAAACATCGAGGCTGCCTTGGCTAATGAGTCGGCCTGCAAATTTTCGATGTGTGGGATGAAGTGGATATTTACATATGAGAAGAAATTTTCCATTAGATCCCAGACACAATTTATGTACGATCTCAATCTCAGGTGCTTGGCCTGGTATTGTCAATTTATTTGTTTGACTATCAACTCTGTGTCTCCATATACTTCCAGGTTATTTATGTTTAGCTTCTTGGCAGCTTCCAATCCTAATATTAAGGCTTCATACTCAATACATTTTTGGTTTAATCTATATCCCATTGAATCCTGTAAGAGAAAGGGACAACAAATTTATTTTCAGGTGCCATAAAAAGTACCCCTGCACCTGCTCCTTCACATGACAGGGAACCATCAAAAAACATTTTCTAGATCCCAGTGCTATGCATATTTTCTGATACTTTCTCATCTATGTAATTTTCCTCTGTGCAGCTATATAGACCATCATCAAAAGACAAAATACAATTTCCTAGATCTTGATCCACAATGTAAACAGGAAAATTGTTAGGATTCTAAGGATCGCTCACTGTATAGGCTAACCTCATTTCCCTATATAACCGAGTAAGTTTTCCACCAAACATAGGAATTGTGGCGTAAGTCATGTCAAGTTGGAGTGACCCCCCAAGTTTGGCTCCCCATGACCTTGATAGTGGTAAGCCATACTTTGGGGGGATACCAACAATAACTACATCCATCAGGACACTTTTGACTGGGACCTGTGCAAGGGTGACTACTAAATATTTTATCATACCCATGCACTTAACTCTTCTTGAATCGAAAGAGTAGTGATCTCCATAAGGTCGGGTGATATTGAGGCCTAGTCTATCCATAATAGTTTTGGCCATCACGTTATTTGAAGCTTTAGAGTCTAGCATGCAGTTATGTAGCAGTCGATCATGCACATTTAGGGTGATATAGAAAGGAGCGACGGTGTCCCTGGCACCCTCGAAATGTGGATCAAAAGTGATATTGGGCTTATCATCTTCCAAGTTTATCACATCGGATTGACTTTCTTGATCTGAACAACCTATCACTTTGGTTATATGTTTACAATATGCAGGATTCTTTGCTAATTCAACCAAAGGGATCGGTATTTTGATTCTATTTATCTCATTTTCAAAACTAAAACCACCACTACCTTTGTCCATTTCTCTGGTTGAAATCTCGGACTCTCTCTTCTCCAACTTATTTGTCTGAGCTGATTTATTACTCGTGATCTTAATTACCGGTGTCTGTGTATTGGCTATCTTGATCTCCTTTGCTTGGGTCTGAACCTCCTCTATCTTTGGATCCAATAAGTCAGTCTATTTAGATGTTTTAGTCTCCTTTGGCATGGGCACATATACTTCACCTCTAGGGAGAATTTTCCTAGGTTGAGAAATCAATGCAGGTTTATTTTTAGACCTCAGGTTATACCTAGGTTGGACTTTAGCCATTATTGAATCAGTTACTTCTTGATGGTCAGGGAAATATATATTGTTTATGTCATCATGCATCTGAGGGTTTTTGTGTGTTTAAAGACTTCTCATAATCTTATTTAGTTACATAAGGCTGAGTGCAGTTGTCACCCAAATTTGTCACATCTTCTTCCAGACCCTCGAAATCTTCCAGGTCATTTTCTCCTATAAAATTTTCATTTTTTAAAGGGGTTTGAATTTTCTGATCTTCAATTTTAGTCTGTCTTTGTTGATTTTGAAGGTTGGGGTTTCTCTTGAATTATCTTTTAATGAAAGGATCGGCCTCCGATTGATCCATTTCCATCCTAGAAATTGTATTCGACAATTCCTTAATTATCCTAGCCATATCATCCATTTTATCGTCTGTGGATCTATTAGACCCTGAGGGTTTGGCTTGTTCCCTGAAACATCTGGTTTCTCGGTTTCCCGTTTCTACCTTAGCTTTCAACTTTCCAGAAGCCATCATTTTAGATTCAATTTCTACAACATCGTCCTGCATTCGGGTTAGCGTAGCCCCTCTTCTTTCTCTTAAGAGAAGGGAGAAATTGGGTTCGAAAGCTCCCGCGAAGGTTACTTTGGCTGCAGGTTGGGATGGTTTAAATTTGGCTAGGATTTTATTATACAACTTATTAAATCTTTGAATAAATTCCATAATTGTTTCCGAATTCCTTTTCTTTAAAGATCTGAACTCGGTCAAATAATACAAGTGGTCTTTCCTTTTGTCCCCATTTCCTAAGGAAGGCGTCTTCTAGATCATCGTAGGATAATATTGACCCTATGGGTAGGCTTCGAAACCAGGTTCGTACCTGTCCTTCGAAAGTTTGAACAAAAAGCCTCGAATACACTTCTTCGTGTTCAAGACCTAGGATATCCGCGAACTGATCGAAGAAGTTTATATGTTTGGATGAAGTCAAGTCTCCTTCTCCTGTAAACTTAGGTAAGTTTTTTATATAATTTTCGGGAAGGTCATGAAGAGGGACAGGTAGAACCAAAGGCGCATATCTTGCAACCACTTTAGCGAAAAATCTGGGAGGGGGGAGAGGCCCTTGGCCTCCTGCTCCTCCTCCTGAAGCCCCACCACCTCCTAAAACTCCTCCACCTCCATAAACCCCTCCACCTCCTCCTCTGGTGGCTTCCATTGGTACTACTAGATAGGGAAACAGTGTATTGTATAGAGGGTTCTAGAACACTAAAAGAGAATCTTTAGCTTCTTCATGAGATGGAAAAACCAAAGATGGGTGATAAGTGATGCGAGGACTTGGCTCTTTGGATTTGCAAGAAATGTAATCAGGGGAACCCACGGGCATGTAATCTGAGTGTAAGGTATACTCTCCAAGATTTGGTGAGGTCGTGAGATCTAACTGAAAATTTGGCGGGATATCGATCTTTGATAAATCCACTGCAGGGATTTTACCTCTGTATACGTCAGAGGTTATCGAATGGGTTTCACTTTTAATCTCAGAGAGAGATAAAATTGGATTGATGGTTTTGTGAGGGGAAATGTGCGAAGTTGAAGGTTCAAATGAACTCTTGATATTGGGTTGTGGGTACTTAAGCTGGTAGACTGTAGTAGTTGGCTTAAGGGAACCTCTAGTTTTCAATATTTTTTCAGGATCGGAAACAGACATGGTCTGTTTTCCCTCTGGGTTTAGTCTGGTATTGCTCCCACCAGATGCCAAATTATTTAAATGTGGAGTCACCAAGTGAAAGATAAGAAAATAATTTAAAGGATGTTCACTCTTTGTCCACTATCAAAGGGTGAAACTTATGAGAACGTCGTTCTTCCCAAGGAAAAGGTTTCGTAACTGTAATAGCCGAATAATTTAAACAACCAATTAGTTTATACTTAGTAGTAAAATTAAAGAAATTTTACTAATTTAACTCATTCGTATGGAAATTCGTCAATATAATAAACTTTAATAACAAATTAAATCAAAACAATGCATAATTCTTACCTGAACCTGATGCTATTATTTGCCCGTTCGCCGCTTGCTTCCTTCCTGCTTTTGGAAGACACTACCCAAAACCGTCCTCCCTACCGACGGAATGCTCCCTAGCCCTAGGATATCAGCGGATATCCCACAACCCTCCGTCTTAAAACCCATTAGCTCTGGTCCACATTGTCAATGCCACTCACAAAAATCCTCCCTCTGCACTTGTCTCAAAGCTCCCAATCCATGGCCAGCTCCCGTCCAGATAATCCCCCTCAGCATGCTTCCCCCCTTATCCCTCCTTCAGAGGCTCCCTTCATTTACTCCTACCACAATATCTTATCCCATTTGTGCTACTTATCCTTTATTTAATGTTTCTTATCCCACTCCTATACGTAAGTTTTAGCAAATTAAATTATAAACCCTATTAATTCTTTACTCACATAATTAAAGAGTTGTTTAATAATTAAATAACCATTTGGCAATTATAAACAAATAATTAATGATAATTAATTTAATTAATATTATATAGGAAACAATTATTGTTTACAGCTAACATCTTAGGACAATCAGATTATCAATTTAATTACTAATTAAATGATCCTTGTTTTATTTGGCGGGTCGACATACGACCACCCAACAGGAAACTTAGTCCCGAAGTTAAGGTATCTTTGGTACAAAGGGAAAAGAAGCATGGTTCACACATTCATAACAAGTATCCGACATTATTAGTAGAAGTAATCCAAGAAAACTCATACATACTAGTGTATATGTACAAGAAATGCATGTGTAGCTAGTACATGCAAATCTAATGCATGTACTAATAATCCTGGCTATCATTTTTAGTATTTTATGTTATTACATCCAATCCGGTCAGTAAGTTGTGTGTGAGTCTTTTACAAAGACAACAATCAATTAATTGTGTGAGAATTAGTTTAATTGAATTGTTAGGTTAAATAATTTATTTTAAACAACGATGGTTGGATTATGTAATGAATATTCATATATACAAATTTCTCCCCTTTTTTTTTGGAAGGGACTACATCAATTCCACCACAAGGCCAGTCTCCATATGTCTCAACTATTCTCTCATCCTTCCTTCCACTTACCTACTTTAGGTCTCCCCATCCTATCCTTCCCCTCTGCTGAGCTATCTTGGAGTAGCTATGTTGGCCTAACTCCCAAATAAAACCCATTAAGTGGAAGTGTCACTATCTAGACCAAACTTCCCTAGAGACAGCCAGTCCTCATCAAGCGTCTTGGGGGCGTGAACCAACAGATCCTCGGACTTGAGGGTTTGGGGATACATGGTGAGAAACCTCCACCCTCCCTAATGGTACTAGGGTCCAACTACCCTATAATGGAGGGATACCGCGATTGGGAAATGCGCCTCCACCCTCTTGAACTAGGGTCAACACCCTACAATGGAATATCTGGTGTAGGTGTTTGCTAGAGGACTTTGTCATCATTTATTAGTTTTTGGGTAGTTTAGTTACACGAAATCATGCACCGATCCAAATATCATAGCAATGCATCAAACCAATATAAATTTCCAAATACAATATTCATACCATAATGTTTCTCGATCGATTGGTCACGATGTACACTTTCATCATCGGTATCCCTTGGCTGTTCATAGCCCATAACCTGTGATTAGTGCGTAACACGACTCATACATTTCTATGCATTATCATCGGGTAATTGCGTACTAGCATCATTTCACTGGTATCCCTGTACCGATAAGTTAACATCAAGTTTTCCAATTAGAAATAGATCTCATAATATCCCATAATTCAATTTACGGTACCATTGATTATCATTTTACCAAATAAGGTGCGTATATCTAACATTTATCCTAGTATAGCATTTAAACATTCATTTTAATTCACATTCTCACAGTATTATGCATCTATACACATCATCATCCAGTGACGTTTAATCATTCGCAAAGTTTACATTCACATAATAGATGCATTATTACCTTACATCATCATCAATAACATTTAAACGTTCATAAAGTTCATAAATTTTAAAGTTTAGATGTATCACTTAATAGTTTCACAATGACTAGAAAATAAAGTATAGTCCTCGGTAATCGGTATCCTAAGTCAAAAGGTGGTGTTACACCCCACCTTGAAACATGTTCTCGGGTGGTCAAAATGAGTGAGAGATAGTCTCGTTGTAGTGTCTCGGCGTCTTCCCAAGTAGCGGATTCTGGACTATACTTGTCCCACAGGGACCAACAACTTGGTCTACTATGACGGTTCACAGTTGCTAGGACTCTGAGTCCAATATGCCCTATGGTTCTACCATGTGAAGTTTCCCCGTCAAATTACCACAATTCCTTCAATTTAGTTTATGTGATTCATCCCGCAACATAATGGCAGTAAAATAGATACATGAAATACATTATGAGTTTATGCAAGTGGGGTGGCGGTACAAGACGATAGGCAACGGGTCAAATTTTCTCTTAGATCCTGAATGGTCATATAACCCGAGGTGACAACTTTGTCCCCTTCTCGAACCATATGGTACTCTTATTGGAGCTGTCTGAATGAAAACACGGTCTCCCACTTCATAACTTCAATCAGTCATGTGTGCATGCGCATGGCTTTCTGCCTATCACCGGTAAGCTGTTTGGAGTCTACCCTCATCGAATCACTGTTCCTCCATTTCTTGAATCAATTCTGGCCCAAGCTGTTGCACTCGGTCTTATAGCCTATCCCAACTCAATGGGTTTTGCTGTGGCCTCCATTACAAGCCGTGAAATTTGGCATTACAATGGAACTATGATAAATGTTATTGCAGGCAAACTCTACCAAGGTAGGTACTTCTCCCATTGGGCTTGATTATCCATTACATACATCCTAAGCATGTGTTCCATGACTTGATTTACTCTCGATGCATACATCTGTTTCAGGATGATAAGTTGTGCTTAAGTTCAATGGATTCCCCAATCTTGTTGTAAACTTGTCCAAAACCTAGAGGCGAATCTGGGTCCCTATACATGAAATGATCTTCTTAGGTATTCGTGCAAGCAGATAACCTCACTTACAAACACCAGTGCCACGTGTTGACATAAGTAAAGTGTCTCTTGGAATGAAATGAGCACTCTTATTTAACTTATCCACTATCACAAGAATGGCATTGTGTCTATGGGATGTGAGAAGCGGTAACCCTACAACAAAATCCATAGAGATGACTTCCTTGGACATAGGGAACATCATGTGGTTGTAGGAGGCTTCTTTGGGTGATGGTGGATTTGGCTTTTCACTGTTGACACTCTAGGAATTTTGTGATGAAATGGACTACATCATACTTCATGCCCACCCGGAGAAGAGCTTCTTCATATCTGGCATTACATCTTCTTCACCGGATAAGCACAATAAAGAGTGATCCTAATAAAGTTCCTTTAGTATGATGCTTGAATATCCCCATTCTAGGGATGTACATCCTTCCTCGATATCTTAACAATCCGCATGTTTCCAAACTATACCCTTCGTGCTTTGGATCTAACTGCCTCGACTCTGGGTTTGGAAATGTTCTTTAAATGCCAATTGTCTCCTAGGAGTTGTTCCAACACATGTTCCCTCAGTTGACCTTTAAGGGGTACCAAGGAGAAGAAGATTCATGGTCTCTACTGACCTTTAAGGGTACCAAGGAGAAGATTCATGGTCTCCTACTCAAGGCATCTGCGACCACATTTTCCTTTCCCTTGATGTACGATATACCAAAATCGTACTCACTCATAAACTCACTCCATCGCCTTTGCCTGGCGTTCAGATATCTTTGAGTGTAGAGATGTTTTAAACTTTGATGGTCCATTTTGAGCTCAAAGTTTCGCCCAACAAGATAGTGCCTCCAAAGCTTCAGATCTAGCATTAAAGCTGCCAACTCTAAATCATGAGTCACGTATAACTCTTCGTGCTTCTTCAACTTTCTTGACGCATAAGCTATCACTCCTCCATCCTGCATTAGCACGGCCCCCAAACCTTGCTTCAAGGCATCCGTGCAGACCGTGAAATCCTTTTCCATATCCGACACTCATAGAATTGGCGCACTAGTTAGTAACCTCTTAAGCTCAATGAATGCACTATCACATTCTTCTGTCCATTCATACCTGATCCCCTTGCATTGCAAAGTGGTGATGGGTTTCTCTATTTTTGAGAATCCTTCCACAAATCTCCAGTAATAACCCGCTAGCCCCATGAAGCTTCTCACCTCATGGGCATTGTTCGGCACTGGCCACTCCATAATGGCCTTTACCTTTTCTGGGTCCACAGAGATTCCTTCACCGGAAATGATATGACCTAAATAGTGGATTTCTTTCTGGAAGAAGGAACACTTCGATAGCTTCCCATACAATTTGTTCTCTCTAAGGCAGGACAACACTATTTGTAAGTGTTCCTCATGTTCTCTTTCATTCTTGGAATAGATGAGGATGTCATCTAAAAATACTTGTACAAAATGGTTTAAGTACTTCCAGAATACACCGTTCATGAGGCTCATGAATACTGCTGGCACATTGGTCAATCCGAAAGGTACTACAACAAACTCGTAATGTCCAAACCGAGTTCAAAAGGCCGTTTTTGGGATATCACCTTCCTTAATTCTTAACTGATGATACCCTGATCGTAAATCGATCTTTGAGAATATTGTTGCTCCTTTCATCTGGTCGAAGAGGTCATCTATTCACGGCATCGGGTACCTATTTTTCACTATAGTATGGTTCAAGTCCCTGTAGTCTATACACAGTCGTAAGGATCCATCCTTCTTCTTTACAAAAATTACTAGTGCGCCCCAAGGTGAGACACTGGGCCTTATTATCCCTAAGTCCAGTAACTCCTTCAACTGCATTTGCAATTCACAAAGTTCCGGCGCTGTCATCCGATACGGAGTTTTTGAAATTGGTTCTGCACCAGGTTTTAGCTCAATTGTAAAATCAAGCTCCCTCTCAGGAGGTAACCCTGGTAACTCGTTCGAGAAAACATATTGAAATTATGACAATACCGGATACTGATCCAATGAGGGTCCCTTCCTTTTATTCACTGCTTCCACTACATAAAGTTGACACCCTTGCCTCAAGCATCACTTAACCTTCATAGTGGATATAAAGCATAGCGACACTTTTCTCTGTACACCCTGGATCTCTATTGGTCTTCCTTCATCATCGACACAAAGCACCCTCTTTGCGAAGCAATCTACCAAAGCTTGATGAGCTGCTAACCAATCCAGTCCAATGATTAGGTCATATGCCCCAAGAGCAGTGACGTATACCTTCAACCTGGTAGTACAAACTCCCAGGTATACTATACAATTATCGACATTAGGTCCTACTGCTTGTTTTTCCCCTGAAGCCATCTCGACTTGTTTAAAGTTGTCGTGCTCGTAGGCTGCCAACCCACTCTTTTCTAATGCAGATGGTGAAATGAAACTATCTGTCGCACCAAAATCAAACAAAATCTTAACATTGATATGATTTAGCGTACCTGATGACTCCACCACCGTGGATTGATGCTTGGCCTGGCGGTTATTAACTGTTGCGTAAATATGGTGGCTGCTACTTTCTCTCCCCATCGACGCCTTTCCTTCTCTATGCACGAACCCTGATTGTAACTTCGGGCAGTCACGTTGGTAATGGGGTCCCCCGCATCCCCAACAGGTAACAATAGATTGAAATTGTGCATTGTTATGTGTCTGTCTTTGAAATGAGTTCCCTCCCCTGGAACCCCTACCCCTGCTCACTGTTCCCTGTGATGGTCGTGGACCTGTCTGCACCGTTGGCGATGATCGAGATGTTGCACTTGTTTCCATTGAAATCCCTGTAGCTACTATCCTTGGCGCGAATCTATTACCATATGGCGGTGGCCTTGAGCCCCCTCCCCTAGGAAATGTCCTCGGGGCCTTTCCTACGAATCCAGGGCAATGCGGAATTGTCGATATTGCACCCCCAGTCAAGTTCATATGTTCTTCCACGTAACATGCATTTTCCACCACCTCTGCTACTGAAGACAACTTCCACATCCTCACCATAGCCCTTATCCTAGGGTTCAATCCATAGATGAAGCGCTCTGCCTGTCGTTGGTCGTTATCCATATATGACACATATTTGACCAGTTCCATAAACCTGATCTCATATTCTTCTACAATTTTTTTTCCCTGTACTAAGGCATGAAATGCCCCAACCTGTTGTTCCTCGTAGTACACCAGTAGATATTTCCTTCTTAACCTCTCCTCGAAAATTTCCCAAGGTATCGTGTCTAGGGTAAGGTGCAGTTGTCTTTCCATGTTACCCCACCAGTTCAGGGCGTTGTCCCTTAACTGAAAAATGGTGATCTTCGCCTTTGAGTTGGATGCATAGTCCCTTAAGGCAAAACACCTTGTCATTCCTTCCAACCATGCTTTCGCGCGTTCACTGGCGCGACCCCCGGCAAACTCCGAAAGTTTGATCTTCTGCAATTCCCGCATGATGTCTTCAGGTGGAGGTCCTCCCCCTGAATCCCTTAACGCTTCTGGATTACCCATTCCAGATGGTGGGGGTTCCACTTCAGTCCCTGTCGGTTGTCGCCCCTTTAAATTCTCATTGATGGCTTCCAACGAGCGCAGTATGAGGGCTAGTTCGGGCGATGGTGGTGGTGGCGCTGGCGGTGTTGGCGGTGCTTGCGGAGACACTCCCCTGCCTTGACTCCCTCGAGTCCTGACCATCCTGTATGATTTGACCTTCATCCACCAAAGTTGTCAGGGTGAGTTCCAGGATGTTTCAAATTGGTTCTACTCAAACTAGAAACAGGGTTAGGCGTAAGTTTTCTTTACTTGTTTGTAAACAGACGTTACTCCATTAGGGGATTAGCTAGGTTAGGTTTAGGTTTAAGCATCTAAGCTTTGTTTCTTCACCCCTACGTAAATAACTATTGGTTCCTTTGCCCTGTAGCTACGCTAGCTTTGCGCCTTACTCGCCACTTCCTAGGCTTACTCTCCTAGTGCATATGCCGCCTCGTTCCCGCTTGTTCTAGTCTGAGCCCTTTTAATTTACGCTTACAACTTGACTAAAAATGACTTCCATCCTTATGTTTATTAATTTACGCCGAGAGGAATACACCTATCGACAATGGGCACAATTAATGATCTTTTAATCTTATTTAACCTTAAACCATTATCTGATAGCTATGCATTGAAGATGTTGGAATATTCTTAGTCGTCCTCCAAAATCAATGGGTTAGATTTATTGTTCATAACTTTCTCGCATTTATCAGGGTATCCCTTAGCATGTTTACTCTCTTTTTTTTTTAAACATTTACCTAATCACATTAAAAATGTTGTAAGGTTATAT
This sequence comes from Picea sitchensis, assembly GCA_010110895.2. Taxonomy (NCBI): domain Eukaryota; kingdom Viridiplantae; phylum Streptophyta; class Pinopsida; order Pinales; family Pinaceae; genus Picea; species Picea sitchensis. Next base: position 70,359 of record SNQJ01S0017290.1, read on the forward strand.
AATTATCACGTTTAATGATTAAATAGGATTAAACTGCGACAACTGAATAATCATCCACAACTGCCAGCCACGTTTCGACATTCACCAGCACTATGTACCTTTCGACATTAGTGTTCTTCTTAAGACGTCGCGTTGAGCACATACGTCCCTTTGTGGGCTCCTCCATTTATGTCTTTGGTGCTTGAGAGCTTGGCATGTGACCTGTATGGCTCTAAAAGGCGCTTGATAGCTTGGCATGTGGTCTTGGGTATGACACTTAAAGTATTTAAATGTGAAATTAATTGTAAAAGAAACAACGCATGGTGCATTGGTAGGGTGGCCATTGTAAAGACTTGACTGGTGGGGAGGTTCGGGGTTCAAATCTCATGAACTCCATTTAAATTTATACTTAGCCTTATTTTATTCGAACTTAACTAATATTTTAATAATCTTTTAATAAAATTAATAAAGTTAATTAGTTTAATTATTAATGTAAAGTTAAACTATATTAATTAAACTTTATTAAGTTAACAAGTATACTTTATTATTTATATATTATTTTTTTTTAAATAATTACGCTAGTGTAAATTTAAATTATAACACTAAAATTTAAAATAAATAAAAAAAAGAAATTTAATTATTCGAAATGAAAGTTTAATTATTAAATAAAAAGCATTATCTGGTAGCCTTTAAGGTCGGGCTCGGCATGAGGCCCACATGCCCAGCCTCCGGCAACCAGTATCAAACACCTAAGTAACCTCTCCGCCACGCCAAATTCGACGAATTAAATTGCAAAATTTTGAATACCTGCCTGCGTTTGCGTAGTTTTACAGGCAAATCGAATGTGTAGGGGTTCAATTCCTCCATAATACACAGGCGTTGGTTATTTTGTTGTTTCTGAGTGGGTTCGTGGGAGCCATTGACAACTATTTTGAACAGTGAATGTGAGTTTCGTTATTTGACTGAAGCCGAAGAATACAGAAGAAAACTTGTAGGCATTCAATCAACGCAGTGAAGATATATATTGGAGCGACCAGAAGCAACATCCTCCTCTTCATCACATCATGTCACAGCACCTGGGAAAGGAATGCTTTCTAGATGGAGCAGGGTGATTTCTTTGTTCCCAATGGCTGGATTAGGGGAAAGGTTAAGTAGGAACAAATTGCCATTTCCACTTCTCCAGAATTATTCTAAAGCTGTTGAAAGGACTACTCTAGATAAAGATAATAATAGCTTTGCAAAAAAAAAGATTGCCATAGAGCTGAATTGGACCATAATGACACTAAATCTTCATTTCAGGTACTTCTGCTATATCCAATGATTGTTTCCATAGTTTTCTTTTAATTTGACCTTGGATTACAGTATATGATACCTTCAGGGGATTTAAAATGATGCTTTTAGATCACTTCAATCTTCAGAGGACATCAACTAGTCCAATAAACTACAAAGTTACAATGACCTATTTTGCATAGCAATGCTAGGGTTCAATGTAAAAGAATAACACAAAAGGTTACAGTTGAATACAACAGACATTAAAAGACAAATTGAACTACATGTCTTTTTGGTATTTGTTGTTCACATTCAATTCTGTTAATTTCCTCCTCCTTCTTGTTAAAGTCTATTGAAGATTGTCTATATTTCAGAGCTTTGTAATCTTTGTTTATTTTTACTCTAGGATGGAATATTACGGTGTTTTTATTTCTCATAGGGACGGTATCAGTCTAAAAATTCTACTCAAGGACTTGCCTGCATTTCCTTGGGAATAACATCACTACCAAATATTGCATTTTTTTTCATTGATGAATCTATCTATAGAACTGAAACTAAACTAGGAAACTAAGGTCTCAGACTTGAATTGTTGTAAAATGAAATGTTAGACTGTGAGATGATTGTGAGGTTGATGTATTAGATGTATTACAGTAATTTGTGAGTATGCAAATTAGAGATGTAATAAAACCATATAGTTTATAAGACAATTCGTGAGACTTCGAGTATACCAATCTTAGTCTGGTGGCTCATGAATGATGTAATAATTGTGTGTATATTTCGTAATAACATTCCCAATCCTGAATTTGTTTGGCAATAGTCAGAGATCCTATAACAGGTGAACGAAACTAATTATTTGTTCTGGTTCCAGCCAGTGATTGTAACGACCATAGTTTCTTGTTTAGTTATGCCCTCTGGGCTCTATACCTACGGAGGTTTGCGCTAGTATCTCTACTCGAGACCACAACTTGAATTCCAACGTTGTTTTTGGTTCTTATATTCATGTTCTTGTTAATATATTCTATAAAATCTATTATCCACTAAGTTGTCTCAACCTGAGATCGCAGACTGAATGCTACTGATGACTTTTCAGGCTTGGAGTTACACGTAGAAAAGTATGGAGAATAAAGGTCATCTTGAATTATGAACATGATCCAGTTTTGGGGAAAGAAACCGATGGAGAAATAAACCCTAAGCTCGATTTTGACAATATTATCAACAGCAACAGCGACTGTTTAGATAGAGATAGTAGCGACTCTCCTGGTCATCAATATCCTGCAGAATCGGGGAACGACAAAACACATCTTGATTGTGAAAACGTTCCAGATCTGGGGAAAGACACACATGGAGAAATTACCCCTGCGATTGGTTTAGACAATATTATCTTCTGATAGCTCTGAAAAATTATATAATACTAGGTTATTGGCTCAGGAATATGAGCCATACAAACTGGAGTCTCCCAAAATAGCTCCAGATCAAATCTATAATTTGCCTATGTTCAAATTTCAAGCCACAACTTTGAATCGATATGTTTCATCTAATGTTCAGATCAGTCTAACAGAACCTGCCTACCAAATACCTCTCTTACAATAATCTGATATAAAGACTAGGCTATTCAAAGTCTCCTTCATTTGTTCCATATCTATTTTTTTTTATATATTATTACCTTCTTTTAAAAGGCTTTTATCATTTCGCCTATGTCTGGAAAAAAAATATTTTACAAAATGTAAATGCATACTTGAAACTATTTTCTATTTACATTCGTTGGTAATTTATCTATAGCTATATATATGCATTTAATAGCATATAGTTCTATTTTCCTATGTTTTTCTTAATATTCGTTTTACGGTCTAATGCCATTTCTCATGTTTTGTTTGCAGGAGTTAAGCGTGGCTGGAGTTTTTTTTTTTTTTTTTTCTCAAAAGAATGTACAAATAAAAACTACCCGTTATTTAGGCCCTCGGTTCCAGATTTGAACCAGGGCTCTGATACCAAATGTAATAGCTGAATAATTTAAACAACCAATTAGTTTATACTTAGTAGTAAAATTCAAGAAATTTTACTAATTTAACTCATTCGTATGGAAATTCGTCAATATAATAAACTTTAATAACAAATTAAATCAAAACAATGCATAATTCTTACCTGA
>SNQJ01S0017290.1:73762-130961 GCA_010110895.2 Picea sitchensis
ATAGGAAACAATTATTGTTTGGCTAACATCTTAGGACAATCAGATTATCAATTTAATTATAATTAATGAGCCTTTACATTTATTTAAGCAGGGTCATTACAGTAACTTCGATCCCCAGCGACGGCACCAAAAAGATGTTGTTCCAGAGTCTATACTTAAGGCTTAGAAAGTACAGTGTCTAGGCATCTGAAAGTGAGTAAAGGATAAAGAAAGGGAAAGCATCAACCTTCGGGAAAAAAAGCTAAGTCTGATTTTTAGGTTGTCATTGTCTAGCCTCCAACTGTTCCTAGATGTTTATATCCCGCTCAATCGCAGCCCACGAACTCTCAAGTTCTACTTGGGTATTATTTTTTTTAAGAATAGTATCGAAAAGGTTCAAAGTGATATGTGTTTGGTCTGATAAACCGGGATCAATGTTAGGTTTTCTTGCAACGGGGACAGTCATAGAGGAATAGTAAAATTAAAAGAAAGTTTCAAAGTTTTAAATGTTGTCTCAATTTGATCATATAAAAGAGAACTGTATGATTTATTATTAAAGATAAATTACAAACCAAAGGCCTTTTCCCGTAACTATGTTATCTAGTAAATAAGTGGTGTGTGTGAAAATGTGAGAAAAACATAAAGCTATTTATAATACGAGGCTCCTATCAAGGGAGAATCTCACCCTGTAAACAAAAGAAGAAAAAGGTGCGAAAAAATCTGACGAATGTATAAAATATGAAAATCTAATGAGTCCATAGGTCTTGTACCTGTTGATAGCTGATACAGAGGAAAAACTATAAACTATATAGACAATTAAAATTAATCACCACAGTAGAGGTTTTACTAAATTGCAGTGTAACATTCATCAAACATATATGTGCGAAATGAAATTGAACAAGAAAACATAGAGGAAACAAACTCATAACACAATCTTGATGGAATCAGGAGTCTTCGGATCGCTTTGTATTAATATTCAAAAAGGAGAGTCTCTATTACAATCGACCAAAATAGGTCCAACCCCTTGTTCTTTCTACAAAATGTATATTTATACAAATTTCTATAGTATGGAATCGTGAACATTCCAGAGGTTTTCGGTTACAACAAAGGAGATTAATCGTTTCAATTCTTGGTTTATGTCCTTATTTGGTACCAGAAATCTGCCTCTTCGCATGCTCCATGCAAATGATGCACTTCTCCACCAGGTGGGATATTAACTTAAAAGGTTTTGCTTGATTGTTGGCCTCGAAAGTGTAACAATCCTTCACCAATTTTGGCAACTTTCCCTCCACCTGTTGGTCTTTGGCGCTGATAGAACATAATTGTACACTCAGTTTAATCAACCATTTATCTATTTGGACTATTTCCGTTTGGGTTATTTGTGATATTTTAGCCAATTCTCTTTCTTCATTTTCCTTGATCTTGAGCAGATGCTTGGCTGTATTGATCTGGCCCAGTGTTTCAATGTTTCCTTCATCATCGGAACCCAACCAACTTCCATCTAGAAAACCAAAGGTTTCTTCACAAGATTATATTATCTCTCTATCTTGTTTTCTGCCTTCGGATATTTCACGTTCCCATTCTTTCAACAAGATGTTACCTCGGGTCTGCTCCGAGATAGAAAACCTGGAACTACTTCATGTTTCCCTCCTCATCGTGGCTATAATATCCTCCTGGAAAGCAACTCAGGCCGCCCCAACATCTTTTTCTCTGAGAGTGAGTTTTTCCAATATTCGATCAATGAGTTGGCAGTTATTTTGAATCATTTCTACCTTAGCAAGTAGGCCTTGTTGAGCTGCCGACACTCTTTTTCTGATTTCTATAGCTTGGGATTGAAATATCCTAATATCAATTACTTGGCTTTCGGCGAATTCTAATTTGGCTTGTAGCCACTCTATCAATTCTCCTTGCTGGCCTACCTGTGTTTGACTTGTCTGAGCCATCATCTGTGTCTATTCGAGGTCGGCTTTGAGCCGCTCAATTTCCTTTTGATCAACTACTCTAGCTTGTTCCAAACCTGTATTCGCCTAATCTTTGGTAGCGGCCTTTGTTGTAGCTAGTTTAGCTTCTAATGTTTTGATAAAATTATTTTTTCACTTCAGCTGATCCTTTAGGGTCCTGACTGAATATTGGTTGTCTGTAGAGAAAGCCCCCAATGTTCCTGCTATTTGAGTCACAAATTCTTGCTTCTTCACCTCTTTTCCATCGGCTAAGATTTTAAATTTCTTCGCTACCTTACCTGCCTATTGATAAAATTCTTGTTTCACGACAACCTTTCTCTTCTTATCAAAGAAGAATTCATTCAGAGGTAGCTCTTCCATTGTTATGGGTGTTAATTCTTCGTCGAAAACCCACCCTGCATCTCAGACCCCTTTTGTGGACTGTAGGGGGGTAATAGAAACGATGGGATTCATGACCTTCTTAGATGATATCCCCAGAGTAAAAACTGAGGTTGGCTCGCTCGGAGGGTAGGAAGTCTCAGCTTCCTATTTCGGGCCCCCAGTTTTCTCTTTCTTGTCCTGGTGTTCTTCTTGGCCGGGTACTGAATCTTTGGAGCCTTTGACTTCCATTTGCTGCACCTCTACGACCGTTGGATTCTCACCTCGTAATACTAGGGGAAGGAAGCTCCGCCAATGTTCTTGGAATTTGAAAACATCGACCCTATCTTTGGGCGATAGGGATTGTATCCTAGCCAAAACCTCAGCATAATATCTCATGCCTTAGAAAATGTCATCATGAGGTGAATTCTCATGCTCAAACCTTTTGAGGCCACAACTAGCCAAGTGATTACTCACGACCCTGTGTGGGTCATGTTTCCTAAATTCAATGTGAACCAATTTAATATCTTCCAAGGTTGTTTCTTCAGCCTTTGAATGCTCGAAATCTAATGATGAATAAGTGTTCAAATGAATAGGGAATGGTGGCCATACCTTCTTCGAATATCCCTTAAGCTCGTTGCTTACGACACCAATCACGGTTTGCCTAGCAATCTCGCGACAAGCTAGCCTATCTGGTATAAATAATGGTACAACATGTGGAGGGACAGAAGCGCCGAAAACCCTGATGTATGAAAATTCTTCCTCCATGTACCAGTTAGCCATACTGCTCAAATTGGCTGCGATGCTATCTAAGATCCTGGGTGGTGGATTACCAAAGATGGAGACATGCATCGGTACCATTACCCAATTGAAAATTTCATATATGAAATATGAAGCCTCATCTTCCCAAATATTTGAATGGTAGACGTGGATAGGCTCAGCATCCGATGTAGCCCAACTACAGCTAATTAAGGGAAAAGGCATCACAAAACACACGGCATCCATGATGTATGCAGACATAAAGAATGAAGCGGCCTTCCTGCTCATCCTCTGCATCCGATACTCTGTAATCCGACTGGTCTGACTATATGAAAACAATTTGGCCTAGTCAAAGGAATAGCCTTCCACCACTGTATGCATCAGAGGCACCCATGGGAGGAAACAATGTGTGGTGTCTTCCCTCCCATACAATCTATAGGTCATCATTGCTATGTATTTGAACTGTGGTTCCAAAGAAGATATGGAATAAATTTCGTTGCTATCGGCCTTGAACTTCGTGGGGTGTGAGACCCAATCCTTAATCTAATCAGATAAGCTTTTGACGTATTGTTGGCATTCCTTCTATTTAAAATCCTCAAGAAACTCGGAATGGTATGTGAAATTCGACATGGGTGGCAACTTGTACATCGCCTATAATTGTTCTGGTCTAAAGGTCCCAATAGTGACCTTCTGCTCGTTGACGATGGTTATGGTTGGCATATCTACATGGTCTAGCACCCATCAGATCATATCATAGTAAGGAAGAAGACGTGGCCTGGCCGCTATTTTATTCATTTATGCTTGGACAACGATCTTATATTTGGTGTCCATGTCGTCCTTTTCATTTTCATTGGAATCATCTGAACAATCTACCAATTCGGACTGCAGAATCTCAAAAATATATGACCAGGTTCTGACTAAATCAACGGTTCAGGGTGAAATATCAGAAACGTTATCTGAGCCTTGCCCTGAAATCTTAGCACTTTCCTTGGACAATTTTCGTGGGGCCATGACGGGGGATTCTGATTTATCTCTCCTACGATAAAAATATGTATATATACAGAAATTAGTTTGTTGAGGAAAGTTTCTCTGCGTAAAATAGAAATGATCTCTGTGACATTAAAGAAAAAGATCTATATCTTCGACCATTTAAAACCTCGACGTCCTTATGAACAGAATGGTCAAATCAATTTTCGAGACATATTTAGCAATAAAAACCATATCCTTACTTGTCGCTTCACCTTATTCCCAATTAATGCCATAAATTTTGACGGTTCGTGACACAAGTTGGCGTAAGGAAAATTTCAATTTACCTCGTAGACTGTGCATATTATTATTTGCATTAAACACTGATTAACCTCGCTTAGCTTCTTTAATCAGGATTTATTAAACTTTAATCAACCTTTTGGCGTTCGCCTTATCGGGAGTTTTCACTCTAACCTTTCAAGCCTCTAAAACCCGAGATTGCAATGATTGGATTTAGTTAATCAAGAACGTAAACAAGATTAAGTGTTTAATTAATCATGTTTTAATTTATATCGCGACTTCACAACTCAGGGCTTCGAAGGTATAGTTTCTAGGAGGAGTGTATGTCAAGTCGTGAAATCCCAAGATCGCGATCATGTGATATATTTAAACTAGAAGATAAACTGGATTAAGAGTTTTAATTAATTAATATTTGAGCAATATCGCGACTTTGCCACTTGGGGTTTCGAAGGTATAGCTTTTGGGAGGCGTATACGCCGAGTCACAAAATCCCGACAAGCTTTAACCATGGTAAAAACTAACCACCCCTGACACTAACCTGGGTTACTTATGTAAAAGTTTCATGGATTCGCCTATCGAAGTTATGACAATAACGCTTTTTGAGAGAGTGAATGCCGAGATGCGAAATCCTGATAGCACTTGACCGGGGTTTAAAGAATTTTACTCTTAGCTTTAACCTGAGGTAAGCTTTTAACAAATTTTTTGCGACCTCACACATTGGGGCTTGTAAATCTTGTGATTTGTAACTCCTGAAGTGTGATATCCCGAGGTACAAAAAGTAAAAATTTTCATTTAACGATAAAAGGTGGTGACTTATGAAACATAACATCCTTCACTATTTCACATGTCTAGACTACTGAAAAATTTAGTTTGCAAATGTCACGAAATGAAAGAGAACTTAGAGACCAACATTTGACTTTAAAAATTACATTTAAACTAGCTGAAAAAGGAAGATCCAACACTAGGTTTAAGCATAGAGCCTTCTCACACAGTCTACACACAAGCTTCTTACAATCACTTGCATTTATCTTTGCAAGTCTTAACACACAGTATGCATAGAGCATCCACAACTATTCGCACTTATATCACCGACCTCTTCTTACATCACCTAGATATCTCTTTATACATTACAAATGGGGCCTAAACATGGGTAAACCCATGGGCCGACATCCCATACCTGTTACATAAACCCTAATCCAAAAAATTCCCGAAAAAGGGGACGAGATCCCCCGATCTCTGCTTCGACTTGCGCTTCTCCTTCGACCAGACTGTCGAAGTCCCAAAATAGGTCAAAAATGACCAAGGATCTCCAAAAATTGGTCAAGGGACAACAAGCCCCAAACACTCACCTGTGTAATATCCCTCGGCTGAATCCAATTGTAAATGTAATATAAGTAAGCTGGTGAGCTGTTTTGACATCAATTGGTAATGCGCGTCATGTGGCATAGTGCGCGCATGAACTGCGCAGTAAAATGATGTAGTATGCACATTCCCGGATACCGTGTGCAGTAACTAAACTGCGTGTAGTATGGAGGAAAATGAGCCTCGTGTATATGATATGTGTTATAGGCTGGTGAGCCAGTTATTATAAGCTAGGATGCTTATGTTTTGGTATTAGGTCGGAACGCCTAGATGTCAAAGGCTAGTGCGTCTATTTTGGACATGACTCATGATTAATATAAAATACATCGTTGTGCACAGATCGACCACGATAAAAGAGATGGGGGACTGAACTTTACCAGCTAGGGAAAGGGAGGGCCAAAAGTCAAAGGAATATTATGTTAATATTTCCTAAAAGTATAAAGTATGGATAATTATTTTATCCTAAGTTCTAAAGTTGGGGACAAGTGGACCAAAGTAACTTCTGATATGACAAGTGTCCAGTTGGGGACATGCATTCATATCATGGGGCACTTAGCTCATTTGGTCACTTTTCACGGGGATTTTTATTACGAGCATCTGGACCATAATTCAGACAATCACTTCCACAAGGAGTTCCACAATGATTCCTTCCTTCACTCAATTATCCAATCAATGATTTCATGACCATTTTCACTCATGCATTTTGTTATCCTTGAGACAACCATTTCACCATTTCTAAGAATGTTCCCATAGACTCTTCTAGTTGGTGTACCTGGTTATCTTGGAGTGGGATTGAAGAAGCGGATTGTCAGGCCCGTGAGCAATTATTTGAGCGAGAGAATTGTTGGGGATTGATTCCCGAAGGTGCTAAAATACATCTACAATGCTCTAAGACTTCTGGTCCCACTTGTTGCTGAAGCCCTAGAAGGGAAGTGGGGCAGTCGAGGGACTATTGAGCAGAGAAGGGGCACACTTCCTTGGGTGGGATAGGAATGTGGGGAATGAGAGGCTATAAGATATTAGTTCAGTGAGCACCTAAGACAGAGTCTTTCCTGTTTTCCATGAGACTTAGCTTTATTAGGAACCCTTTACCCTGGGTGGAGTTCAGTCCCAGCTCGGGGGTAACTCATTGTTGAGAGTGATGAACAGTGTAGTCTAAGGCTGGGAGGTTCGTGGATGGTATGTACACATTTGGTGACAATATTTCCAAGATAAGTACCAATCATATGATATAATGATATGCTACTTTGTTATTTACATGCCTATGTTATGGTTTATCATATATGTGATTATAATTTCCTTTGTGTTTATGGGTAATTCCCTATATATGTTGCATATCTGTGGTTACTATTATTTCAGTATAAATTTGTATATTACAGAATGTAATGGTTTGTTTATGTTTATATGTAAAGCTTCTGAAATAGTACTGTATGTACATGTTTAAGTTGCATGCAGTTTTAAGAGAAAGTTTATGTGGCATAGCTCAGTCAATTACTGGGTATGTTACCATATGTTCCGCAGTAAGAGAACGAAAGCATTCCCTAGAGTAGCATGGTCCGGCCTGTATAAGCCTGGGGATGTTACCAACTGGTGTCAGAGCATGAGAGATTTCTCTAGAGTGGTGACCCTGACTCGCGAGTGGCCGGGGAACGTTACAAATTGGTATTAGAGCTTCAGTTCAACACTGAGCCTGGATGGGCTAGAGGGGTTCAGTTGAAGCGAATATTCACAGAAGAGTAACTTCGAAGTGACCCAAAAATTGAGTCACGGAGTGTCCATGGAAAATGTTGGCATGCCAGTGTGCGCGGTAAATTGTGGCACCACGTGGAAGATTATTATATGTGGATGCACGCACAGAATTTAGCCATGCGCGGTGAGCACACACATAGTAATGTGCACGTGTGGTGCGCAAGTATTGCTTAACATAGAGGATTTTTGTTGGTACGCACATAGTATGAGTATAAGTTGTCTCACGACAGTGTGTTCAGTAGTGCGTGAAGATAATTGTGCGTGATAGAATATGTTGAACTTTGACATGGTGAAATGCATGTAGAGTATCAGTGCGCGATACCAAAACTATGCCCAGTGGGCATTGGCACACAACGCAAGAGTAGTGTGCGCAAGTTGTCGACGCGACGGAGAAGAAATGCACAGTAGATATAGGTGCGTGGAAAATCGTTTTACCTTGAGATGTTTCTATGAAAGTTAAATGTAAAGGTACAGGTTGAAGTTTAGTGCGCACGAAGTTGCTTGGAAGGTGATGAGTCTGAGTTTAAATTTCATAATAATAGAAAAAAAAATAAAAAATAACACACAATCACATCGAAGCATTAATTAAAAAGAATTATGAGTTTTGTTTTTTCTCCGATTCAGACAAATGAAAGTCAAATATAAGATTACAAGAAAATCATACCATAAAAGAAAACAAGATTTATAACACCACCAGATAGAATTTTGTAATAAACAATCTAAAATCTGTTTATGTATTTATATAATCGTATTAATCACAAAATTACAAAAGGGGGATGACAACAATTAGCCTGTTGTAAAAAGGGTCGTTTAAGAACATGTCGATCATCTCTAGTACTCCTTATCTCTGCTACCAGTTGTTCAAAAATTCGCTGAAACACGCTTAATTTTAGTTGAAGACTCACTTCATCTTTGCGATCTCCTCCTTTAAATAAGAATCTAACCAGACCGGTTGATTCTCTCCGACACTTTAGGCCGCCTCAGCCATGGATTCCTCCTTCTTTTGTCACTTGTTCCTTTTATTCTTAGCAGTTGGCCTATTGATGACTAAATCCTTCATAGTGGGATTCATCCTGACTTCCAACCGCAAGTCTATAGCCGACTCTATGTGGAATTTAGTTGCTAGAATGTGTGCAAGGACCCTTTCCTCCTTATTCCAGGAAAGTCTAGCATGTTTCCCAAATAACCAGTCTCACTCGATTTAGCCTTGTCCATGTATCTCAAGTTGTGGATACCAAAATGCTTTTACAAAAAGAAGAAAGTTGAGCAGTTTGGATATTACTTCAGTTATGGATATGCAGATACCTTCATACTTGAGGATTAATAGTTATAGAATTCCAATTATGAAGCATATATGGATTACGTACAAGAGTGTTGGGTTTCCACGCTCGGCCAATCCATTTCAAATGATTATCTTTTGAGTTCATTACATGGAGGCATTCAACTGACGTCACATGGCTGCAAAGTATCGAACGAGTGAAGAAGTGTGATCTGACTAGCCTCACCCGCTCCACGAGTGGTGGATTTGACATGTTGAGACATGTGATACCATGTCTTGATGAAATTGGTTTCGACAAACCACCTTCTTGCACAGATGTATCTTTGAAGGCACGGTGCGTCTATGTTTTCAAGACTTGGGTCTTATCTAGAATTTTCATGGTGATAACACCAGGAAATCGAGAGAGATAAATCTGATGTATATACTGAACCAAAATGGTGCATATTTTCATGGATTATTGAATTGTTATCCTGATAAGTTTCAATGGCTACACATTTTGCATAATTAACAACTAGATCAGATCAGACCAGTGCGGAGTCCATAAGAATGGAAGAAGCATAGGGGAATTACAGTCAGAAAGATGAGAGCAGAGGGGTGTATGTCTGTTTTGGCATTGAAGGAACGAAATCCAACAGACATGGAGAAGAAAGGAATGAAAATATGAATATGGTTGAGACCATTAAGAATTTGCAGAAGGATGTTCAAAGCCATAAATCTGATAATGAAAGGCTTATGAAAGCCAAAGAGTAGCAGGATGACTTCAACATGAATTTATTGGAGGGTTTGAATAGAATAGAAAAGAAATTGGTTAAGGAGAGTGGCTCAATTAAATCTGGGTGTCATAAGCCTTCAGAGGAGAAAAGAAAAGAAAAAAGTGCTAGTAGAAATCACCATCATTCCCTAAGGAATTCGAATAAGAGAGCAAGAAACAACTCGAGTCTATCCCCTGTCAGAAGGTATAAGAGATCTAGGGTGACTGAGCTACAAGGCGAAATGAACAAAATCAAACCTCCTACATTTGATGTGGAGCACAAGAAGGATGAAGATGATGAAACATGGTTGTTGGGCATGAGAAGGTATTTTCAATTGCATAATTATTCTTCTCATGCAAAAGGTAGAATTGTTATCTATCAACTCAAAGGAAAGGCCTCCATGTGATGGGATCAACTTGTGCAGGTGCAACAGATTGTAGAGAAAAGTGTTACTTGGAGGGAATTCAAGAAGTATTTTGAGAAGAAGTACTTGACTAAGAGATACTATGACAAGAAAATGAAATATTTCTTTGAACTCAAGCTTGGAAGTATGACCATAGATGAATATGAGATAAGGTTTTTGGAACTGTTGAATTATGTCTCTTTCATCAAGGATGAGACAGTCAAAATTCAAAGGTATTTGAGTGGATTTCCATCATTCATCAGTGAAAAAATACAGTATGATGATCCCAAGACATTAGAAGAGACCATAAGGTGAGCTAAATGCCTATATGATCAACATAAAGCAAGGTTATCTTTCCAAAAGGCTTGGTAAGACAATAAGAAATTCAAGATGGATCAAAGGAAGAAGGGGGATAAGCCACCATTCTTCAGAAATAATCCACAAGGACAACAAATGCCTAAAGAACCTAGAACGATTGACACAGGGAGTCAAGTGCCAAGGTAGCCACCTATGAAATGTTGGGGTTGCAAAGGGGGACCATAGGTTCAGAGATTTTCCTCACAAAGGTGAAAAAGGAAGGGTTATTCACAATGTACAACAAGCTGAAACAGTGGAGGACATGGGAAGATATGTGCCAAGGATTTGTGTAGCCCTAGACAACAAGCAAGAAGAGTATCACTCCCACATGATTGAAGTGGAAGGTATGATCAACAACCAAACCATTTCTATTTTAATTGATTCAGGAGCTAGTCATAGTTATATAGACCCTAAGATGGTGAAAAGTTTGCAACTACCAAGAAGAAGAAATGAGAAATCTTGGTTGGTGCAACTGGTTATGGGAGCCAGAAGGAAATTTAATGAGATGGTTAAGTCATGCCTCATAGACATGAATGGACTAAACACCAAGGCATATTTAAACTTCTTGCCTTTAGGTTCCTATGACTATCTAATTGGGATGGATTGGTTGGACCAACATCACACTCTCTTAGACTATCACAACAAATAATTTACTTGTCTGGATGAGCAAGGGAAACTAAGAAAAGTACAGGGAATTCCGAGGGCAGTAGTCATTAGAGAAATTTCAGCATTGCACCGAAAGAAATGTTACAGAAAAGGGTGCCAATTAATGGTAGCTCATTTGGCATAGACACCTAGAGATAAGGTGTCAAATTTGGAAGATTATGCATTCCTGGAAGATTTTGAAGATGTGTTCAAGGAGGTACCCAGACTACCCCCAAGGAGAGACATTGATTTCTCTATAAATTTAATGCCTGGAGCAGCACCAGTATCAAAGACTCCTTACAGAATGAGCACACCAGAATTGAAGGAGTTGAAAATGCAACTTGAAGAACTTCTGAAGAAGGGGTATATACGCCCAAGCGTGTCGCCTTGGGGTGCCCCAGTCTTGTTTGTGAGAAAGAAAGATGGAACACTAAGATTGTGCATTGACTTCAGACAGTTGAATAAAGTGACTGTTAAGAACAAGTATCCTCTGCCAAGGATTGATGACCTCTTTGATCAATTGAAGGATGAAAATATATTTTCAAAGATAGATCTTAGATCAAGATACCATCTTGTAAGGATTAAAGAAGAATATATCAGCAAGACCGCCTTTAGGAAAAGGTATGGTCATTATGAGTTCACAATGGTGCCATTTGGGTTGTCAAATGCACCATCTATTTTCATGTGCTTAATGAATGGTGTTTTCCGAGAGTATTTGGACAAGTTCATCATTGTATTTTTGGATGAAATTATTATATATTCCAAGTCAGAGGAAGAGCATGAAAATCATTTGAGGATGGTGTTTCAATTATTAAGGGAACATCAGTTGTATGCCAAATTGAGAAAGTGTTCATTTTATCTGAAACAGATTCATTATTTGGGGCATATCATTTAAAAGGATGGGATAGCAGTGGATCCTGAAAATATTGAGGCCATTAGAGAATGGTCATCACCAAAGAATGTGATAGAGGTGAGATCATTCATGGGTCTTGCAGGCTACTACAAAAGATTTATTCAAGGATTCTCACAGATTCCTCACTCAATCACTTCTTTGCAAAGAAAGGGAGTGAAGTTTTAGTGGACATTGGATTGCGAGGAGAGTTTCCAACACTTGAAACAATTATTGACAAGTGCTCCAATATTAAGGATCGCATACCCAGATGAAGACTTCATCATATGCACCAATGCATGTAATGAAGGACTTGGTGGATACCTCAGTCAAAATAAGTTTTTTATATGTTATTAATCAAGGAAGTTGAAGGATCATGAAAGAAACTATGTCACTCATGATTTGGAGTTGGCATCCATGGTGCATGCCTTGAGGGAATGGAGACACTACCTCATAGGAAATATTTTTGAGCTAAGAACAGACCACAATGGTCTGAAATATTTATTTGATCAGCCAAATCTAAATTCTAGGCAAAGCAGGTGGTTAGAATTTCTAAGCGAATATGACTTTGATATAAATCATATCAAGGGGAAAGAGGATAAAGTGGTTGATGCACTCAGCAGGAGGGTACATGAATTACATGCTACAACTATTAGCATGTATCAGAATGATATTAAAAGAAAATTTCTGGAGGCTGCAAATGAAGATCCACAATACAAAGAATTGGTAGCAATGCTACAGCAGGGTAAGATGCCACAAAAGGTGGATAATTATAATTTGGGAATAGATGGAATACTATTGCGCAAGAACATAATGTTTGTTCCAAATGTACAGGACTTGAAGCGTATGATTTTGCATGAAATGCATAATGTTCCTTATGCAGGGCACCCTAGATATCAGAAAACCATGGCAACAATCAAGAGCCATTACTTTTGGCCAGGTATGAAGAGAGAGATCGCCAAGTACATCGCTAGATGTATGGAATGCCAGAAATTTAAAGCTGAGAATAGGCACCCAACAGAGTTGTTGCAACCTTTAACCATTCTTGAATGGAAGTGGGAAGTAGTGACAATGGATTTTATTATGGGATTGCCTAGAACATGCAATATGCATGATTCAATCATGGTGGTGGTGGACAAGCTTACAGAAGTTGCCCATTTTATTCCACTGAAAACTAGTCACAAGGCAACAAATGTTGCTAATATTTTTATGAAGGAAGTGATATGATTGCACGGAATTCCTAAAACAATTGTGTTCGACAAAGACCCGAAATCCACCTCGAATTTTTGGAAAGGATTGTTCAAAAGATTCAGAACGAGTTTGAACTTTAGTACATCTTATCATACCGAGTCTGATGGACAGATAGAGAGGGTGAACAGAGTGATAAAAGATATACTAAGAATGTATGTGATGGAAAAACCATCAAAATGGGAAGACTACCTACACTTGGTAGAATTCGCTTACAACAATGGGTATCAGGCATCATTGAAGATGAGCCCATTTGAAGAACTTTACGATAGAAGGTGCAATACTCCAGTAAGTTGGGATAATCTAGCTGATACGAAAGTAGTTGGGCTAGAGCTGCGCAGGGAGATGGAGGACCAAATGATAAAAATTAAGCAGAATTTAAAAGATGCACCAAGTTGGCAGCCAGATTTGTGGGCCATTTGAAATCCTAGAGAGGATTGGTCCAGTTGCTTATATGATTGCATTGCCTACATCTATGTCTGTTCACAATGTCTTCCATGTATCATTTCTAAAGAAATATATACTTGATGATAATCATGTTATTGACTGGAATGTGATTCAGGTGGAGCAAGAAGGCGCTTTTCAAGTGCATTCGGTGTGTATTTTGGACCAGAAGTCAAACAGCTCCGGAACCAAGCCATAGGGCTTGTAAAGGTTCAATGGACCTTGTATGATCATGTGGACACTACTTGGGAGCATGAGGATGCAATGCAAACAGAATACCCGCATCTTTTGGAAGATTTTTGGAAACTCTGTTGTATATGGTTGTATGATGCACTGAGGACAGTGCATAAATAAGGGGAGGGGATTGTAATATCCCTCGGCCAAACCTAATTGTACATGTAATACAAGTAAGTTAGTGAGTTGTTTTGACATCAATTGGTAATGTGCGTCATGTGGAATAGTGAGTGCATGAACTGGGCAGTAAAATGATGTAGTATTCACATTCCATGCACATTCTCGGATACCACACACAGTAACCAAAGTGCGTGAAGTATGGAGGAAAAAGGGGCCTCATGTATATGATATGTGTTATAGGCTAGTGAGCTAGTTATTATAAGTTGGGATTCTTATGTTTTGGTATTAGGCCAGAATGCTTGGATGTCAAACGCTAGTGCACCTATTTTGTACATGACTCGTCATTAATTTAAAATACATCGTTGCATGCAGACCGAATGATGCAGGAGCATCGCTCCCAAGCCAGCAGTGCACTCGCCAGCCAACACATTCAAAGCGTGCATTTAATGGAGGAGAGGTGCCAACCCTTACATTTTTCATATTTGAAATTTGTAATTAATGTATGTAAGGTCGTGGAGCCATAGAGCCATGCCTTTGAGCAGGCGTTAGGTAGAAGTATCCTTTAATGGTTGTAAGGTTGGATCTATCTCCTATCTGGACTAGACATCCCATTCAATGTAAATTTAAATATAATTGAATGAGAGTAGGTATCTTGGAGGGAAGAGCTCGAAGAGCCCCCTCATGTAAAATATCTTTAGATCTCATTTTAAAAAAAGTCAATTTCAGTGTGCATAGAGGAGAGAAAGAGTCGAGACTCTGTCAAAAGTATGAGCTCAAGAACACCTTGTAAAGGAGGCATTTCATATTAATACAAAGAGTAATTTTTCTCGCATGTCATTCTGTGTTGTGTGAATGTTTTCATGTGTTAATTATATATTGTAGATGTGTGTTAGTATTCATTTGTAGGGACAGATAGGTTCTACTATCTATTGGATTCTTTGATTTCAGATTTGGGGATCTTTGAGGCTTCATGCCAAGAGGGTGTGACAGAACACTGCGGGTTATGAAAGCCAGTGCATAGAATGCACTTCCAATTCTGTGGAATTTGGACAAGGACGTGCTAGGAGGGCGTGCCAGCTGAAGCCTTAGGCTCAAGGAAGAAACCTCAAGGTTGTTGAATACCTTGGAGGTAAGACTATTTAGAGGAGAACACAACAGAAGACAAAATCACTGCGGGATTATGGAAGAGCTCTGCTAGGCAGGCATTGAGCAGATGCATGGGTTGCATTGAGGAGAAGAACTCTGGTTCGAGTTCAGAAGGAGATAGAATCACTGAGGATTCTATAGAGCTCTACCAGGAGGGCATTGAGAATGGGCACAAAGTGCAGAGGGGAACTCCATTGTGGGTTCAAGGAGAAATCAGAATCACTGAGGATTCTAGAAGCTATGTCAGGAGGGCATTGAGTAGGTGCTAGAGTGCACAACAAAATTCTGGATTGAATTCATTAAGGGAAACATAATCACTGTGGGATTCTTTGAGGAGAAACTCTACTAGGAGGACATTGAGTGGATGTGTAGATAGAGCACATGAAATAACTCTTTTGATTTATGGAACAGAAGAAGTGTCCAAGGAACAGGACCTTCAAAGGGTTGTTGAACACCCTGCAAGATCAGTAAGGAGTTTCTTGAGAAAGAGACTGCCAAGAGGGCATCAGATTATCCATATGAGGGAGAAGGAAAAAGGGTGAAGTCCCTTAGAGGTCTGAGCAGCAGACAAGCTCAGGACAGATAGCACCTTCATGCATGCAGAGACTCTACAAGGAGTGTAGGAGTCAGAAATCCTTTCATGGGTTTAGAGTAAGCAAAGTCCAGGAGGGGAGTGCAGAAGTCGAAGAATCCTTTCAGTATTCAAAGAGAAAGAAACTTAGAAGGAGCAGTTCTTTCAGGCACATGCCATAAGACAAGAAGAGAAGAAGGCCGAAAGGAGACCCTTTGGAGGGTTTAGGATCTGAGGAAGCTGAGGAAGGTCAGCCTCTTCAAGAATACAGCCAGAAGCTATGAGATACAGGCTTCATAGAAGAAAGTAGAGACCAAGGTCTTTGATAATTGGGAAATCTTCCAAGGATCGGGAAGAAACAAAATCTCACAAGAGGGAGCACATCTGCCGTCAGATCAAGCCAAAGAGGATATTTGGACCGTTGCAAGTTTACGTCCAGGTAGCGGCATAGGGAGAGTGCACAAGAGAAGAAGATCTAAGCCGTCAAATATTGCACAGAACGTTTACCATCGTTAGATCTAGGAGAAAGTGTGTGTGAGTTAAGCTTTCACATAAGATGAGCAGAGGCTCGTCAAAGCCCCGAAATGGCAGAGGCATTCGATATTTCAGAGATTCAGGATTCAACATTTCGGGAATTTCGATGACAAGAGATCAGGGCACTTCACAGTGAAAGTCCCGAAACAGCGAGAGGATCCTGGTCGTCCATTTGTATGAGGATGCGTGGAGGACATCTGGAAGCCAACCAAGAATTCACATTTCGGCATATCAGGGATTCGGCTACCAGGAAGTCAAAGGAGAAACATTTGTTGCAGAGGATTCACAAAACTGCGAATCCCAAAATTCCGAAAAAGGAGCATATAGTTGAGGTATCGGGAAAATCCCATGAAGGAAGGTGACATCGGTATTTTGGATATCGAGAAGTCCAAGGATCGGGGACAGGGAGAACCTTGCATCGCAGGATCGTGAAATGTGAAATCCCAAAGGTGTTGAGAATGCGATAGAAGGCCAACATTTCGGCATACCCGGTGTCGGGATTTTGGAATTTGTCAATTCGGGGATTCCGCTATAGAGAGCCGAGCACTTTAGCAATTGAAAATCTAAAATCGCGAAACGTGAAAAGCCGGGGAAAAGAAATCCTTGGAGGAGAAATTTGGGGAGTGGCATTTTGGAGATTTGGGGTTCGGGATTTCAGGAATCCCGAAGGCAAGGAATAGGGGCATTTTGGCGTTGGAAACCCCAAAGTTTCAAAAGAGGTGTGTGGTCACGGGGTAGGTGGTCGCATAGGCCGAAAATTTGTCATTTCAACATTTCGGCATTCGGAGGGTCGAGAGGAAAAGTAACTCGACATCTGGGTTCACAAATGCACAAAACCCAAAAATCCTTTTTTGGTAAAGGATCACGGTCATATTTAGAGGCTGTGAGAAGGTGAAGCTCATGCCTGGTGTATGTTCGCACAAGTGGGGTTTTAGTAGGACCTGTGGATCAAAAATTTGAGGTTCCAATAGGGATCCAGAAGAGTCACTTTGGCTCGGGGAAGTTATTGAACGATCCTGTGTAGTAGATCTCGGCCCGAGGGTTGGGGGTTTGCACCAAGTGGTATCAGAGCTTGACTTTGTTTGTATATTTCAGGCAGAGGGAGTAGGAAGGAAAACACTCTGATACACATCAGTTTGGTATTAGAGGAAACTTGTAGAGACAAGCATATGGAGATAGAGTATTGAGACTTTATGGTGATTGTTTGCAGGTATGTAGCAATCAAAAAGACAATCAAAGGGACTGTAGAGAAGAGAGGTTGGAAGCACTCATAGTTGTAGAGTGACAACAACGAGATTTACCAGGAGGGCATATTGATAGCAAGATGGCCACTAAAGGTCATAGATGCGCTGGAAGGAAAAACCCGGAGCTATTGAGAAAAGAATAAAGGGATGAAGAGCTCACTGATATAAGGGCGAAGATGGAATAACTTTCACTGTGGATGCAGCAAGATGCAAGGTCATGATGGATGTATGAATGGACCATGAAACGGAAGGTAAAATGGCTAGTCAAAGAATTGTTGGTCAGAGGACAATGGAGGTTTTTGAGAATGTGGTTGAGGCATGCTGGAAGCCTCAGAGATGAAGAAGAGTAAGTGGTTCAGGTATGTGAGCCAACGACTGGGAGAAATCTCAGTGATGATGAAGAAGAGAGATCACTGGAATATCTCAAAAACTGCCAAGAGGGCAGTAGAAAATTCCCAATTTTCTAGGTGGGCAATGAGATGAGATCATTGCGGGATCTCATAGACTGTCAGGAGAGCAGAGAAATCCCATACTTCTAGGAGGGAAAGGGAGAGAAGATGAGCTCAGAGTTGATTTCATACCAACAAGGACAGCTGACAGAAAAGGAGGATCAGCAAGGAGTGTTGACAAGTGAAGATTCAGGTGGTTTTACCAGCCATGTGAATGAAGATGATGACAAGTTAAAAACTTGCACCATCTAGTAGGAGGATTAGAGGAATATTTTGATGATTGGGGGAATTGGGATATTCTTTCCACATCAAACAGGGGAGGTAGAATTCTGTGTTGCTAATGCAGTAGCAGAAGGATAGCCAGTATTGACTAACAAGGAAGGGGAAGCATTAGAGCAGATGTTAGAGACTGCCCAAGAAGAGGAAGATGAACATTCTGAGGAATGGCTCAACATATTCAACCAGGAAGATGAAGAGACTGTAGCATTGAATCTTGCAGTAGAAGCAGAAGAAGAGGACCCAGACAACATGAGCTTTACTGATCTATGTGAGAAGATTGAAGCCCTAGAGAGAAGGGTGAAGGTGCAGGGCATGCACATCTAACAAGTCAGGTTGGAAGTAGATGAAGGTGAGTTCCAGTCTGAGGAGCAGCTGGAGAGAGCTGGAGATACACCAGCAGGAGAAATCGAAGAAGCATAACTGCCATAGGGAGGAGATGAACAACAGTTTAGTGATAGAATTGCAGGAGAAGAATTTGCAGCAGGGTGGAAAATCAAGGCTAGAAGAGATGGAGAAGATGACATGGGAGATCATGATGATCTTCCCATTTGCAAAGATAAATTTCAGCAGAGGAGGCTGCAAGGATAGAGACATCCATTGTAGCAGTTGGACAAGGTGATCGATGAGATCAGAGAGCTGATGATCAGATCAACAAAGACTACCAGCAAGGGGAAGTTGGGCAGAAGAGAGACAATAGCAGCAATAGAGCAGCAGCATAGAGATGGAGCAGGGAGATAGCTCCAAAGAGTTGTTTGGGATCCAGGAGGATTTCAACAGCTAGGGTGGAGATATCATGAGCAGGAGCTCATGAATATTTGTAGCAGAGGAGTATGATGCAGGAGCATCACTCCCAAGCCCGCAGCGCACCATCCAAACAACATATTCAAAGCACACATTTAATGGAGGAGAGGCGCCAACCCTCACGTTTTTCATATTTGAAATTTGTAATTAATGTATGTAAGGTCGTGGAGCCATAGAGCCATGCCTTTGAGAAGGTATTAGGTAGAAGTAGCCTTTAATGGTTGTAATGTTGGAACTAGCTCTGATCTGGACTAGACAGCCCATTCAATGTAAATTTAAATGTAATTGAATGAGAGTAGGTAGCTTGGAGGGAAGAGCTCGAAGAGCACCCTCATGTAAAAGATATTTAGATCTCATTTTTGAAAAATTCAAGTTCAGTGTGCATAGAGGAGAGAAAGAGCCAAGACTCTTTCAAAATTTTGAGCTCAAGAACACCTTGTAAAGGAGGAATTTCATATTAATACAAAGAGCAGTTTTTCCTGCATGTCATTCTCTGTTGTGTGAATGTTTTCATGTGTTCATTATATACTATATATGTGTGTTAGTATGCATTTGCAGGGACAGATAGGTTTTGCTATATGTTGGATTCTTTGATTTCAGGTTTGGGGATATTTGAGGCTTCATGACAAGAGGGTGTGACAGAACACTACGGGTTCTGAAAGCCAGTGCATAGAGTGCACTTCCAATTCTGTGGAATTTGGATAAGGACGTGCCAGGAGGGCACGCCAACTAAAGTCTTAGGCTCAAGGAAGAAACCTCAAGGTTGTTGAATCCCTTGGAGGTAAGACTATGTAGAGGAGAACAAAGTAGAAGATAGAATCACTACAAGATTCTGGAAGAGCTCTGCTAGGCGGGCATTGAGCAGATGCACGGGTTGCATTGAGGAGAAGAACTCTGGTTCGAGTTCAGAAGGAGATAGAATCACTGAGGATTCTATAGAGATCTACCAGGAGGGCATTGAGCACAGGCACAGAGTGAAGAGGAGAACTCCATTGTGGGTTCAAGGAGAAATCAGAATCATTGAGGATTCTGGAAGCTCTGCCGGGAGGGCATTGAGTAGGTGTTAGAGTGCGCAACAAAATTCTGGTTTGAATTCATTAAGGGAAATAGAATCACTATGGGATTCTCTAAGGAGAAACTTTTCTAGGAGGACATTGAGTGGATGTGCAGATAGAGCATAGGAAATAACTCTTTTGATTTCTGGAACAGAAGAAGTGTCAAAGAAACAAGACCTTCACAGGGTTGTTGAACACCCTGCAAGCTCAGCAAGGAGTTGCTTGAGCAAGAGACTTCCAAGAGGGCATCAGATTCTCCATCTAGGGGAGAAGGAAAAATGGTGAAGTCCCTTAGAGTTCTGAGAAGTAGATAAGCTCAGGAAAGATAACACCTTCATGCATGCAGAGACTCTACAAGGAGTGTATGAGTCGGGAATCCTTTCACGAGTTCAGAGAAAGCAAAGTCCAGGAGGGACAGAGACCTGCAAGGAGTGCAGAAGTTGAAGAATCCTTTGAGTATTCAAAGAGAAAGAAACTTAGAAGGAGCAGTGCTTTCAGGCATAGGCTATAAGCCGAGAAGAGCAGAAGGATGAAAGGAGACCCTTTGGATGTTTTTGAGTCCGAGGAAGCTCAGGAAGGTCAACATCTTCAAGAACACAACTAGAAGATGTGAGATACAGGCTTCGTAGTAGAAAGTAGAGATCGAGGTCTTTGATAATTGGGAAATATACCAAGGATCAGGAAGAAATAGAAGCTCACAAGAGGGAGCACATCTATCGTCGAATCAGGGCGAAGAGGAGATCTGGACCATTGCAAGTTTACATCCAGGTAGCGGTAGAAAGAGAGCACACAGGAGAAGAAGATCTAAGCCGTCAAATCTTGCATAGATCACCGACCATCATCAGATCTGGGAGAAGGTGTGTGTGAGTTAAGCTCGCACATAAGCTGAGTAGAGGCTCGTCAAAGTTATGAAATGGAAGAGGCATTCAGGATTTCAGAGATTTTGGATTCGTCATTTTGGGAATTCCGATGACAAGAGATCAGGGCACTTCACAGTGAAAGTCCCGAAACAGCGAGAGGATCGTGGTCATTTGTTTGTAGGAGGATTCATGGTAGACATCCAAAATCCCACCGAGAATTTTCATTTCAGCATATTGGGGATTCGGCTACCGGGAAGTCGAAGGAGCAACATTTGTTGTGGAGGATTCGTGAAACCGCGAATCCCGAAATTCCGAGAAAGGAGCACATAGTTGAGGTTTCGGGGAACTCCCACGAAGGAAGGTGACATCAAAATTTTGGATACTGGGAAGTCCAAGGAGCAGGGACCAAGAGAACCTTGCATCGTGGGATCGTGAAACATGAAATATCGAAGGTGTTGAGAACACGATATAAGGCCAACATTTCGGCATATCAGGTGTCAGGATTTCAGAATTCAGCAATTCGGGGATTCCGCTATAGAGAACCGAGCACTTCGACAATTGAAACTCTGAAATTGGGAAACATGAAAAACCAAGGAAAAGAAATCCTTGGAGGAGAAATCCATAGAGTGGCATTTTGGAGATTCAGGGTTAGGGATTTAGGGAATCCCGAAGGCAAGGAACAAGGGTATTTCGGCATTGGAAACCCCGAAGTTCCAAAAGAGGTGTGTGGTCATGGGGTAGGTGGTTGCATAGGTCGAAAATTCACCATTTCAGAATTTCAACATTCGAAGGATCAAGAGGACAAGGAACTCGACATCTAGGTTCATGAACTCACAAAACCCGAAAATCCTTTTTTGGCAAAGGGTCATGGTCATATTTAGAGGTTGTGAGAAGGTGAAGCTCATGCCTGGTGTATGTTCACACAGGTGGGGTTTCAGTAGGACCTATGGATCAAAAATTTGAGGTTCCAATAGGGATCCGAAAGAGCCGCTTTGGCTCGGGGAAGTTATTGAACGATCCTGTGTAGCGGATCTTGGCCCGAGGGTCGGGGGTCTGTACCATCGACCATGATAAAAGAGATGGGGGACTAAACTTCACCAGTTATGGAAAGGGAGGGCCAAACGTCAAGGGAATATTATATTAATATTTCCTAAAAGTATAAAGTATGGATAATTATTTTATCCTAAGTTATAAAGTTGGGGACAAGTGGACCAAAGTAACTTCTGATATGAAAAGTGTCTAGTTGGGGACATGCATTCATATCGTGGGGGACTTAGCTCATTTGGTCACTTTTCACGAGCATTTTTCTTATGAGAAGCTAGACCATCATTCAGACAATCACTTCCACAAGGAGTTCCACAGTGATTCCTTCCTTCACTCAGTTATCCAGTCAATGATTCCATGACCATTTTCACTCACGTATTTTGTTATCCTTGAGACAACCATTTCACCATTTCTGAGCTTTTTCCCATAGCCTTTTCCAATTGGTGTACCTGGTTATCTTGGAGAGGGATTGAAGAAGCAAGTTTTCAGGCCCGTGAGCAATTCTTTGAGTGAGAGAATTGCTAGGGATTGATTCCTGAAGGTGATAAACTACAGCTACAGTGCTCTGAGACTTTCGATCTGGCCTGTTGCTGAAGCCTTGGAAGGGAAGTGGGGTAGCCGAGCGACTATTGAGAAGAGAAGGGGCACACTTCCTTGGGTGGGATAGGCATGTGGGGAATGATAGGTTGTAGGTTGTTAGTTGAGTGAGCACTTGAGACAGAGTCTTTCCTGTTGTCCATGAGCCTTAGCCTGGTTAGGAACCCTTTACCCTGGGTGGAGTTCAGTCCCAGCTCGGGGGTGACTCATTATTGAGAGTCATGAATATTGTAGTCTAAGGCTGGGAGGTTCGTGGGCGGTCTGTAGCATTTGGCAACAACATTTCCAAGATAAGTACCAATCGTATGATATAATGATATGATGCTTTGTTATTTACATGCCTATGTTACGGTTTATCATATATGTGATTATAATTGCCTATATGTTTATGGGTAATTCCCTATATATGCTGCATATCTGTGGTTACTGTTATTTTAGTATAAAGTTGTATATTACAGAATGTAATGGTTTGTTTATGTTTATATGTAAATATTCTGCAAGAGTACTGTATGTATGTGTTTAAGTTGCATGCAGTTTTAAGAGAAAGTTTATGTGGCATAACTCAGTCGATTACTGGGTATGTTACCGTATGTTCCACAGTAAGAGAACGAAAGTGTTCCCTATATTAGAATGGTCCAACCCGTATAAGGTTGGGGATGTTACCAACTGGTGTTAGAGCATGAGAGATTGCTCTGGAGTGGCGACCCAGGCCCGCGGGTGGCCGGGGGAATGTTACAACCTATGACTTGTCCTGAGTCACTATGGTTTGGGTAACTCTGCCTCAAAATCCTTGAGCTTGGCTCGAGCTGCTTCGACCTGCTGTTGTGCCAAGGCCTCCTGCTTAGTGAAATATTGAATAACTACCTCATTCACAAGTCCCTCTAAGCATTTTTCTACCGAAGTGACTACTTATTCCAGCTCTTCTCCTCGGCCTTCAATCTTCTCAAAAAGTAGGCAAGCTACATCCTAGACTGGATGAATCTTCTGAGTCACTTCCATGACTTTTCTTTGTATGGAATGGACCTATTATTGAGCCATGCACTATTCTTTGGATCTTTTCATCCTCTCAACTGCTGATAGGAGTTTCAACTATGCTTGTACTGCTGATGCCTGTTGCTTTGCCTCCTGGAGTTTTGACTGTAGTGTCTTTAGTTCGGGGTCCTCTGTAAGTCACTCATAAGTCTACGCACTGTGAATTCTTATTTGTTTACATTCCACGACTAATGCTTTGATTCTCGCAACTGCGCTCTAGGTGGTTACTTCTCTCTAGTCCCGCACTTCCTACGGAGTGCTTGGCACTGTTTATAGCTATAGTTATACTATTCTTTGTTGAAGTTGTTGAATGGCTTCAACAATATTCGCGACTTGATTTTCTGTCAGGTCTTCTTCCATATGTTCCAAGCCTGTCACAGAGTGAAGTTCTCTATTGACTACTTCTTTAACTTTTACCTCCTCCACGAGAAACTGTTCTTTCTCCTATTGGATATTCACGTTATCTTCTTCGAACTTGGTTTGGAGGTCGTCCTTCTCCTGCTGCGCAACTTGGCATTTCTCTATGAATTCCTCTTGTGATTTCTTTAGGGCCATTGTGGCCTGTTCTTTTTCTTCCTGCATGCGATGAAGGTGAGATTTGGTCACATAACTATTCTGCAGAGTTGGGTAGGCTCATCGCCTGACTCTGTCTCTTCTGATAGCAGAGGTGTAGTGGATGTTGCGTGGTTGGAGTGAAGTTCTTGTTATACTTCTCTTATCTCTGATTCAATCCTTTCATACATGGTTTCCTATTTTTCTTCGGGTCGAAAACACTTAATCAATGCAATTCCATCCATTATGGAATGGTCCCAACAGTCCAATGGCGGGATTTTGGTTCATAACTTCTTTCCTAACCGTTTGGGATCGTCAATCGAACGGTCATAATGCCTCCAACGGTCATATATCTCTACCATGGAAAAGTGCCAATCTACGTTGTTCTGATATTCCAACGAAGTTCAAGTTCTAAAAACCTTCCTTCTGCGAAGTTTTTTCTAGAGCCTCTTGCAATTTTTCTAACATGGCTTTCTTCTTGTTGAGCTTTCTAGCCTTCTTTCCTGTAATTTGAGTTACTGGGTTCCTCTTCCCATTTTTATTCTTATCTTCTCTTGGCATAGTAACTTCACGTTGTTGATGATCTTTCATAGGGTTCAAGAGTGATACTTCTTCTTTGTCTGGGGTAGGTGCCCTACTTTCCTGTATGGACAAATTTTTCAAGTTTGTCTGTGTTCCTTCATCTTCAACATCCAAATCTATGGTCCTTAGCATCTTTGATTTTTTTTCTTATTCTTCTATCAAGTGTGTTATTCTCCTAGTCATTAAATCTTTTAATTATTATTTTTTCTGTTCTAGGGCTTCCTCTTCTTTACTTCGAATATGATCTTTCTCAATCTAGGTTTTTCCTAGCAGCATAGAAAATGAGGTGCTCATGTTCTCAACAAACTTAACGACCTCAAATTATTCTCTATTGAAGTGCCATGTGCACTCATAGGTATCTGGGTAAGTCTTCCACATAGGGTTATTAGCTTTCCTCTAAATAATCCTTTTCCTCCCAACGAAGGAACCATAGTTGGCTTTCCCAAAATTTACCAAGTTCTTTTTGTCATAATATTCACTTGTGTTTCCTCATCGATAAAACAGTCTATGTTGAAGTATCCTACTCTTTCTTTTATGCACTATTTCTCTTTTAATATCTATGATAGATGGGTGTCTATGTGATCATTCAGGGTTTCTTTCATTTGCAGTAGTACAGCCTCTGATTCTTTCTAGGATTCTACCATAGTCTTAGTTTCTTGGCCTTTCTTATGGTTTTCTTGTTCCATATTAATTATTTCAACCTTAGCAATCATTCTAGGGAAATCTAGAATCTCATGGTCCATAGCTTTAAAACAAAGACAATTAGGTCTTCTACCAGGGAATTCCTTAGCAAGATGTCCCGACCTTCTATAACTGTAACAAAGGGTTAATCCTCTCTTTCTCTTAAATGATCCCCAACCTTTCCTATACTGTGCACTAGGATCATAATAGCTAGCCTTCAAAAAGTTATTTCTAGGATCCTGCATCCATTTGTTAGTCCAAACATTCTTTCTATGCATAGGAATAACATATCTTTCAATACTTCTATCAAATCTATTCATATCAAATCTTATTTCTTCTAACAGTGCCCTAGTTTTCAGACTAGGACAAAATTTATCAAACATACATAGATCCATACTTTCAAAACAAAAATTTTCACTTATCTTACTTTTCTCATAGCACAAGGATTTCAGATCTTACCTCTTTCTTAGCACAGATCTTCATAAGTCAAGTACAATACTATGCACTAAAGCAACAAATCTACGCACAAAGCTTTATTTTCTTCAGTTCCCAGTAATCACAGTTTCAGATACCGGAAACATAACCATTTGTTGGCACAGGGGCAGACCCGGGGTTCATCACTTCAACAACGCACCAACAAAACCCTAACTTCTGGCCCTTTCGGCAACACCTGCGAAGAAGATGAAGTCTCACCCAAGGTAGAGGCAGGGGTGGTTGTAGGAATCAAGTGTCTGCAACCTATATGGGACATAGATCAATGATTATCGCACCCTAACAAAGCACTTAGCAGTTAATATTTATCAGTAATTCACCTTCATTGGCAAAGCAGGTCACAATCCTAGTTATAGAACAACGTGGTGTTCAACTAGATCTAACTCATTCAAGAACTAAGCACATCAAAATAGATCAGATATGGCATTCATTTATGTTATTGAGAACTAAGCTACTATATAAGATACATCTAACAAACAGGTCACAACACTAAGCATAAATTACAAAAATCACATAAGAACCATAAAGCACAAAGAAATCACAACACAGGATATATGTGGTTCACCCCAGCATGGGGCTACATCCACCAACTCTTCTTCTTATTTATTATCTTTTGTCAATCTCCTTACATGCACAAATCCACAAACCAACTCTACATAGGACAAGAGATTTGCATGCACCTCGCTAGATCCTCCTTCCCCAAGCTAGGTTTAAGCACAAAGCCTTCTCAAACAGTTTGCACACAAGCTTCTTACAATCACTTGCCCTTAGCTTTGCAAGTCTTAACACACAGTATGCACAAAGCATCCACAACTATTCACACTTATCTCACCAGACTCTTCTTACATGGCATGTATATCTATTTATACATTACAAATGGGGACTAAACATGGGTAAACCCATAGGTCAATATCCCATACCCATTACATAAACCCTAATCCCAAAAATGCCCTAAAAAGGGGCCAATATCCCGCGATCTCTGCTTCAACTTGCGCTTCACCTTCGACCAATCTATTGAAGTCCCAAAATAGGTCAAACATGACCAAGGATCTCCAAAAATTGGTCAAGGGCCAACAACACAATAGTGAGACATACAATCCTTACTTATTACTCTAAGTCCTAGAAACATAAACAATAGTTAACACCTAAGGAGAGAAGAGATAGTAAGAGTAAAATAACCTAGTGCACATAGGTGCCTCTAATACTTGAAGAGAAGGGACGAGGGTTAACTTAATAGTGGCGGTTATTCAAAAAACATAGAGATATAACATATCTTTCCAACACCTTATTGAGGAAAAGATATGAAATGATCTTACTCAAGCATTTTCAGATTCTGCTTGGCTAGAGAAAAATAGACAGGAATATCACCCTATGTTTATAGCCAACAAAAATAACATCCTAACTCACAAGTATTAATTACAAGTGCTTATGCTAGTCTTGTCCTTGCCTAATTGGGTTGCAATGATACATGAGAAGGTACGGGGATACCAGGGGTTGCGGGTGTTATCAGACAAATCGGTAGGTGCGGACACTAACAGATCTCCCTAGATCCACCTAGATCTAGATCAAAACACACCAGAACATGACGCTTTCCTTAAGTTTTAAATATTGAATTTACTAACTAAAGAGGGATGGGTGACATACCATTTAAATGTCGCTTCCTCTCACCATCTCCATCCCAGCTCCATTCCAACACTCATACAATGATGATCCTGCAAAAGAACGCAACCAACCAAAGTGATAGTAATAACATAAACTCAATATAAACCTATGTATGTGATCAAGGAATCATACAATAAAACACAAAAAGCTTTATAGGTGTTGCCAGCCATTTCTCATTTTTATCCTATCCTTATAAGCTGCCTACACAAGTGTTTTGGAACCCTTGATTTTCATTGCAATCTTTGAATAAAACAACACTATTATTTCGCGCATTTGCACATCTACCTTTGTTCTCGTTTTCACAACTGCAAGCGTGAAAACTTTGATTTTGAAGTCACGTCAATGGCATTAAAATCGCCACTGGATTATTATGGTTACTCTTGTTTATGTGTTCAATTCACCCAATTATAGTCACACAGTTGGCAAGACACCAAAATCTGTATTCATTTGGCATTCCTTTGTTGTTAATATGATTTCATTTTTATAAGATTGTGATGATATTATAATGACTGTCATTGAGTCCTTAATACATTGGTGGTTTGATGTTCTATAGTATTTCAACGAATTCCTTGGTGCATTGGTTTCATGAAAACACATTGACATTGTGGTTAGACCCTTGGTGCAATCATTTCATACAACACATACTTGTTACGATCAAACCCTTGGTGCTGATTTCGAAATATTGTTTTGGTTTTAAATAACACTATTGCTTGTGCAAATAAATCGGGTCGATTCATCATAGTTATCAATGGTTGTTTGATTGGAATTGTTGTTAACATACACCAAGGCTGATTTGAATCACCATATGCGTCGTCGATTGTACATTTGGATATGACTGTTTTGCATGGGTTTATTGCCTTCCACCACCCCCGCACACTTAGACATTAATGCTCGCCTTCTATCTCGGGTTACCTCTGTTGGTTTTCGGGGAAGCCTGTGAGCTATCGGTCCTACATATACCCTGTCAAAACCCTTGACTGTTTACCCTAATCACTGTGTATTCTGTTCTATGGCACATGTGGTGTGCATAGAACCAAATGGTATCCAAACTCTGCTGCTATTCGACAATGCTCGTGAGGATTTGGAAAATAGTGGCTGGCTAGTTTTTATCCAAAGATTTGAGGGTTTCAACCTTTCGGTTGCCCAACAGTTCTCCCTCACCTTCGATGGATGCAGGGCTAAGGTAGGAGACATACATCTTGAGCTAAATGAAGAATTCCTAAGCTCATCTACAAGACTACCAGCTACAGGGAAAAGGTGGTTTAAAAATTCCAAAGTAGACGAGGTGTCGTGGCTGCTCCTATTCACATTAAGAAAGATTGTTGGCTGCGATAGAGGTATGCCTGTCACTACCCTCAAACCCAGGTGGCATGATCTTTTGGCAATTGTTAAGTAGTTTGTGACCTGCGAAGGTTGTTATGGCTTGGTATTTTTGTATCATCTTCGATTATTGATGAATTTTATAGACTACCCTCTGAATGTGCCACAGTATCTCTTTCGTAGTCTGTACAAGCTGTCCAAATGATTTAAGTGTGATAAGGATGATATCAGCCTTTTCCATCACTGCTTGATCAAAGTCATTATCGTTCATCATTTAAGCCTTAGTGGTGACTGTTGGCAATCCTTCCTATCAAGGAATGGCTTTTCCACCCCCGAGTGTGTTCTAATGGATAAATCTGTGGCCATTGAAACACTGGTTGAGCCAGTCGTGCCACCTCCTACCTTTTTACCCCCTATCAAACCCTCAAATTTCCCCGACATGGACCTACCTGATACCATGGCTGACCCATGTTCTAAAGACAATAGTAAGGCCATCAAGAGGCCTGTGAGGAAGAAAGGAAAAGGTGATACTATTGTCAACAGAAAGGGAAAGAAAAATGCATGATGGATATCAAGATGTGCTTGGAACAAGCCCAAGCAGAGCACTGACCCAAAACATATCGTCTTGAGAGAGGATTCAGACTCTGAGATTGAATGTTTCCTAGTCGAGGAATACCCTTACTCTCATGGCCTCTTCTCTATGGAATCCTATGACTATGTCTCCAACTTACCTCCATGCCTCAAGAACGATCCTAAATTTTCGGGAATTAAGCTTCACACTGACACCCTTGGTAACTTGAAAGAACCCTCGCTTGTGATGCCAAAGCCCGATCAATCACCATGTACCCAATGCAATTCTTGTATTGAACGTTATTACACGGATGTTCCCCTGTTGCAATCTAAGATTAAATCATTAGAAGAACGAGTTACAGTGCTGTCAAAGGAGAACGATAGGCTACAAGCCAACGAGAAGAAACAAAAAACCACCGGTTCAATTGTCTTCAGAAATGTCGAGGCAACAACGACATTTGTCAATTCAAATTTATCATGATCGAATCATTTTCTTACTTCATAGGTATGTATTTCAACATCGATTTTTCTTTATGAGTTGGTTTGAATTAATATGACTGATTGGGTTTGCTTTCGATTAGTTCTTTTTGTTTTTAATAGTTTCAAAAAAATTATGTTGACTTCGAATTACCAGAAACGATTATGTTTTGTTTTGAATGAATATTTTCACTTTAGATTATGATTGCATTCGATCTGTACAAAATATTTGTTTTCTAAACTCGGACACAACTATGTTTTGATTGATACGATTTTGCATTAGCATAACGATTGTGTCAGCCCTGAGTTAGTTTGATTCATTTTTGTTTAGTTTCATTCACAAACAATGTTGCGTGCCTTGAATTAGCATAATTATTTGTATATGCGTTTGATTCGTATTAAGGTTTGGTTTGATATAGTTTTGTTAGTTTTAAATTAAAAAACGATCCTGTTAGTTTCGTTTTGATTCGACAACGATTTTGTTAAGTTCTGAGACGACATAAACTATTGCGTTTGTATTGAATGAATATGAAAGATTTGTTGTTTCGATTGAGATTGATTCAATAATGATTTCGTTGGTTTCAAATTATCAAAACGACTCTGTATTATCCGAATTGGTAATAAAAAGTGTTTGATAGATTACATATATCCCTGTTACCATTCAGTTAATTAAACACGATTTTTGTCTGTTTCAAATTGGCATAAAGATTTGGTTACTTCTGGCATGAACGATTTGTTTTGTTTTCAATTAGTAATTAAATATTTTTTGAATGGTTCGAATATATTTCTGTTAGTTTTGGATTGATTAAGAACAATTTTGTTTGCAAATAATACCAGCTACAGAATCATGAGATTATGTAGCTAGTCTTAAAATTTAGATTTTTGTTAATTTTACAAATAAAACATTATCTAAACTTTTCTATTCTTGTCCACTTTCAGGTGCATACGAATTTCAATGACCAATTGGATATGTTGTGGCAGTTCAGATCATGTTTTTTTTTATATAACTTTGTTTTAGGTGGTTAGCTTAAGTCAGAAATAGAGGCTTGGGAGATTATTCCCAGATTTTTTGTAAACTCTGTTTGATAATTCCCACAGGGATTTTTTACCCTGTGGTCTTTAAATACTTGTTATTTTTTGTAATAAACCCATGACTGTTGGGAGAAGAAAGACTTTGGACTTAGGAGGATACAAACTGGGATGAAAGTGGATGTTTTGTAACAGCTTTAGCTTTCAATATATCAAACTTTTATTCCAAGTTTCCCTCATATCAGTTTGCAATCAATTATCGACTACTTTAGCTATCGTAATTCATTGCAGGTTGATGTGATTTGGTTTATGTGTTGTCCATATCTGAAGTCTCTTATTTTAAAGTACAACAATTACTTTGTTTCAATTTAATGAATTAAAGGTTTATCTTCTTCATTAAATGAATCATTTCGTATAGATCTTTGCATACGGGTTTATCTAAATGTGATGATTTGTAAATTTTAAGATTGTTGTCATTTTTTATGTCTTGTTTGTCCTATTATTCATATTCAAAGAGCACTGCTGCTTCCTGTTTACAAGAAGCCTGTGGAAAATTTGGTGCGGGTTTCCTCCCATCGAACGGCTGAATCAGATACTTTGCACGGGACAAATTGGAAAGTGTTATTACAGGTTAGTTTATTAGTGTTATTTGAGTAGTTTAGATAGATACATATAGTTCAGATTTATAGTTAGGATTATTTTTTTAATTGCTCATCTTACACAGTTTTCATTTTATTTCTTACTCATAAAATTATAAAAAATCAAAAAACAATAGTTTAGCTATCATACGACAGTTTACAAATGATTTTTGCAGGTTTTCATTTAAATCTATAATATGTAAATATTGTACATTTGTGATTAAGATTTAATCCTGTTGATAATTGAACATTTAATTTCATAGAATTACTGTTGTATAATATTAGACAGTAAATTGTATATAAACATTTCAGATTTGTTTATAGTTTTCTTTAATTGTTGTTTTCATTTAGATTAGTTCCTTAGTGTAGTTTTCTTTTGTTTTCCTAGGACTTAGATCAGCCAACAGAGCCACTAAACACGTCGGGGTGGATCATCCCAAATGGCTTGGGTTATTTAGACAACCCCAGACCGGATCCACTCCTCTAGTTGACGAGCGTTCATTTTCGCCCATCAAAAAATGGCACTAGAAGGAGGGCCTAAACTTTATTAATGGCACGAGGCGGTCGTAAGACCCCTCCACCACCTAACCGCTCACCTATAGTGACAAGAATCCATTCAAACGACAACATCCCCCCTCAAACAACAATCACATCAAATGACGATATACGGATCACAGTCGAAACATCAACCCCAAATCCTACAGGTCGTGACGTACAAGAGATTGTACGCCAATCTCTCTTAAGAACACATACTGATTTCGCCCGTTTAAGGCAACCAAATCGGAATTTTGACCAACCTTTATATTTCTCTGATACCAGAGAACAACTTGGAGGCACTAACCTCACTTTAAACCCTACAGATCCAATCCTCACTCATGTTGCAGGAGGAATTGGAATACCACCCTCACCACCTCCATCACCTCCTTATTCTTCAAGAGAAGACTCTTCTGACGAAGGTAGTTCTCCTTCTCAGCTTTCCACACTGCCTACACCAATGGCCAACCAGAACAATCCTGCCAGACCTTTTCTCGACCAGGATGCAATAGCCATACTTGGGGTTCAACATCCCTTACCCAAACATCCGGAGAAGTGGCTTCCCAAGTTTTACCCTGACTCTAAATAGATCACCGAAGATCACATTAAAAAGTTTATGTTAGCCATACGACTCCGTAATGTCAAGCACGAAGACGTAGTCTGTAGGTTGTTCCCCTATACTTTCGAGGGCAATGCCTCTACCTGGAACTTTGCCCAACAAACCGATACCATCGTGTCTTGGGAGAAGTTTGAATCCTTCTTTCTTGAGAAATTCGGAGACGATAAGTCCCTAGAAGTTCTAGTTATGGAGCTTTCTAGATTAAGAATGAACCCAAAAGAGAAAATTAAAGACTTTAATCAGAGATTTTTAACACTTAAGAACCGAATCCCTACCGATTCGATGCCTGCTGAGAATCTTATCATAGCATACTATACTAAAGCCTTGCATCAAAGTATAGCCATTTGGGTTAAACAATATAAGAAATCCACGTTGTTAGAGGCCTTCGAGGAGGCCAGCCAGATTGAAAAAGACATCCTTAGTTTAAAAGACACTACTAGCAACGAAACAAAAACTAGTTCATCTTCCAAAAAGAAGATCGAAATCCTCCCTAGACCTGCTCAAAACAAAGCACAACCTGAAAGCTCGGATTTAGAAAACCTAACTAAAGTTGTTCAAAAACTGTCAAATCAAGTTATAGATTTGAAAAGGACGGTCTAAGAAGCCTCTTCGAGCAAAGGTCCCTACAAACCCCCGTTCAGGAAGCCTTTTCCCACCAACCGACCTAATCCGAATACCGAGGGCCTTAATCTAGAAAATCTGCAATACGCCCTTCAAACAATTCTAGAAGCCCAGGATAACTTGATGCCTCCTGAGATTCCTGAGGAGGTTGTTGAACAAGAGACAGTTGAAGAAGAAGAATCTTCTCCGAACATTTTTGGACACTTCTCAGATAACATCTTTCAAGCTAACTTCGAGACAGTACATCCCTACAATACTAGGAGTAAGATAGCAAACAAAGATTCTCCCGAAAACACTACAAATTTACCCCTAAAGCAATCTAAACCAGTTGAGACTAAACAGAGTCATGTAAACCCCAACTTAGATTATGACTTAGTTGAATATCTTAAAAAGTTAGGGGCTAACATTTATGTTTATGAGTTATTACAATTTTCGTTTCTGCTGCAAAAAATGTTGCAGAATATCGCAGAGAATAACAAAAACGGTAATTCGAGCAGTAACAAGGTTGTTCAGAACAAAGTTCCTCAAAAGACTTTCGCTAAAAATAATCCTAATACTCATGACAAGTGAATTCTTCCTGTAAATAATGTAACAAATGCAGATAAATTAGCTTTAGAAACTGTGAGTAAAAATCCACAAGCTTCCACACTTAGTACTCGTAGAAATGTACCTCCATTTTTGTTAACTTTCGAAATATTTAATAGAAACGTGCACAATTGTATGGTAGATTTAGGAGAGTCATCCAATGTGATTCCATGGTCTGTATGTCAGAAGATTAACGCTGAAGTTGAACCATCCACTTTAAAAATCATCCAACTTGATCGAACTAGTGTTAAAGTCATAGGCGAATTAAGGAATGTGCTTATAAGATTATCGTCTAACCCCAAAGTTCATCAAGTTATTGATATTATTGTTGTGGATATTCTAGAAGTGTATGGTTTGTTTTTAAGCAGGGACTGGTTGGAGCAGCTACATGGGTATTTCGCGACAGATTGGTCTCACCTATGGCTTCCCGAGAACGATAAGCCCAACAAAATCAAGGTAAATCGTGAACACTACCTTAAGTTCACGGTCACAGATTTGAATGATCCCAACGAACCATTTACACCTTCTGCTGATTCACCCGAAATACAAGGGATGGATACCTTTTTCAAATATTTCATGGCTGAGACTTCAGCTATCACCAATCCAGAACGACAGTCCGAGATTGTAGCATATGTACAACTAGCAGCTTCTACGCAATGGTCTCATGCACCCGATAAAAATCAAATTTGGTCTCTTTATTTTGACGGGT
The DNA here is from genome assembly GCA_010110895.2 of Picea sitchensis. Taxonomy (NCBI): domain Eukaryota; kingdom Viridiplantae; phylum Streptophyta; class Pinopsida; order Pinales; family Pinaceae; genus Picea; species Picea sitchensis. The sequence continues at coordinate 108,250 of SNQJ01S0017290.1, forward strand.
CGAAGTCCAAGGAAGGAGTAGGTGTAGGCTACGTTATTATTGATCTGGCGAGTAACAAAACCTTGATTGCATGTAGGCTAGAATTTGAATGTACTAATAACACAGGAGAATATGAGGCTTTATTGCAGATTCTCGGAAAATCTTTAGATATGAACATTCAAAATTTGACTGTCTTTGGCGATTCCGAAATTGTGGTTAGACAGGTAAGAGATTCTATCCACTGTCTTTCTCCGCATCTTAAAAGCTACCAATCCGAGGTATGGAATTTAATGAATAAGTTTTATGCTTTCAATATAAATTCTATTCCTAGATTGAATAACTCTAAAGCTGATCTATTAGCTAACGTAGCTTCTAAACTCTTCCCTGCAGAAGTCTTGTCCCCAAACGCATTCTCCGCCGAACTATTGTTCAGGCCATCCATTCCTGACAACATCATGAATTGGAGAGTCTTTGACGACGATCAACAAATTATTAGCTTCCTACATATGGAAGAAACTTTTCGAGGCACGGTGATCAACGAATGCACTCACGACGACAATTTGTGCGATTTCACGGTAATACCAGATCCGAGAACTCCTGAATCTTCATCAGACATGGTAAATTCGATCCCTAAGTCTATAGTTAGATTAGAAAAATTTTACGATCTTCAAGATAAATTCAAAAAATCGGTCAACTGCAAAACCAATAGTTCCTCTTTATCATATGAGAAAGTAAACTTAGGAACTGATGACAATCCACAAGTGCATTAATTTAGGGGTGGGGTGTTCTCAACAAGAAAAAGATGCATTTATTAAATTGTTTAAAGAATTTAAAGATGTTTTTGCGTGGACGTATGATGACCTTAAAACTTTCGACCCCAACATCATACAACACATCATTCCCATGAAACCCCAAACCTTTCCCTTTCAACAAAAATTAAGAAAAATGCACCCTAAGATCAAACCGACCGTCAAAAAAGAATTAAATAAACTCCTAAATGCTAAGATAATTTTCCCATTTAGGCACACTCAATGGGTTTCTAACTTGGTCCCTATCCGGAAGAAAAGTGGGGAAATTCGACTATATGTCGATTTATGAAACCTTAATAGAGCGTCTACTAAAGACAACTACCCTGTCCCACCCATGGAACAGATCCTTCAACAGGTATCTAGTTATGAAAGGCTATCCTTATTGGATGGTTTTTCAGGGTACAACCAAGTCCTGATGTCTCGTCCAGACCAACTTAAAACTACCTTCCGCACTCCATGGAGCACTTACGCTTACAAGAAAATTCCCTTTGGATTGATTAATGTCGGTGCCACTTTCCAGAGAGCGATGGACATTTCTTTCTGAGGCTTAATCCATCAATCCGTCATAGTTTACTTAGATGATGTTACTGTATTTTCAAAAAACAAAACTGATCATCTAGCTCATTTAAGAGCAGTTCTGCAACGATGTCGTAAATATGGCATTTCCTTGAATCCTAAAAAATATATCTTCATAGTAGAACAAGGTAAACTCTTAGGATTTATTATGTCAAGCAAAGGGATGATTATCGACCCTGAAAGGACTCAAGTCATCTTGAAACTTCCCCCTCCTACATCCAAAAAGTCTATGCAGTCTTTCTTAGGCCAGATAAACTTCGTTAGGAGATTCGTCCCCAGTTTCTCTGAGATGGTGAGACCTTTACAGAACTTAATTAAGAAAGATGCACAATATCATTGGGGACCCTTAGAAAAACCAAGATTTTAATGCAATAAAAAAGGCCATAATAGACTCTCCTTCTCTCATGAGTCCCAAATTTTCGCAAGACTTCACGCTCTACACTTTTTCTTCTGACCGCTCCTACGCTGCAGTCCTATCTCAAAAGAACGTTGAAAACAATGAAGTACTCATTGCCTTTATGAGCTCTGATTTCAAAGGTGTGAAACTTAATTACCTAGCGGTAGATCAGCAAGCCTACATTGTTTTTAAAATAGTCAAACACTCCTGGTCTTATCTTTTGAAATCTAGGAAAAAAATTATTGTCCCTTACCTAGCCGTCAAGAATCTGTTAGTGCAAAAAGAATTAGGCGAAAAGAGGGTGAACTGGGTTACCTCCTTACAGGATTACGACATAGAAATTACCATAGCTCAGATAGTGAGAGGCCAAGGGTTATGCAAATTAGTTGCTAACTCAACAGCAGGACAACAAGAAGAAAATGATAGGTCAAACCTAGGACAGCACAATCAAAATACAATCTGTTGTGCACAAAACTCTGTCAGTCCATGGTATGATGATATAAAATTCTGTATTGAACATGGGTCAGCCCCCTGTCACCTGGATCCCACTAAAAGAAGAGCGTTAATATTAAAATCAAACTCCTTTCATTTGATTAATGGTATTCTGTTTCGTCAAAATTTTGATGGCATACTAATGCGCTGTCTTGAGAAAGACGAAGCAAAAAAAGTCTTACTAGAGTTGCACGCAGGAGAAGATGGTGGGCATTTTGGTGGTGACACCACTGCCCATGAAGTTTTGAGAGTGGGTTATTACTGGCCCACACCTTTTAGAGATTCCCATGTTTTGTGCCGCAAATGTATTATTTGTCAAAAAGCATCAGGGCGGTTACAGAAACCAGCCTTTCCTTTGCAGCATGTTTTAGTAGACTCTCCTTTTCAGCAGTGGGGCCTTGATATTATAGGTCCAATCAATCCGCCATCCTCACAACAGCATAAGTTTATCATAACAGCGACATATTATTTCACAAAGTGGTTTGAAGCTGCCGCATTAAGAACTGTGAATACCAACCAGGTAATTGCCTTTTTAAATTCGAATATTATCACTAGTTTTGGTATCCCTAATTGTTTAGTATTCGATAACGCTTCTTATTTTTCATCTCTTGAGATGAGTGATTTCGCTTTAGAAAAAGGAATTAAATTGAAGTAGTCTGCCATTTATTACCCCCAGGGCAATGGATTGGTAGAATCAACAAATAAGAATCTGATTAAAATTATCAAGAGAACGGTATCCGAGAATCACAAAAACTGGCATAATGCGATGTTAAACGCAATTTGGGCTGATAGGGTAGCACCAAAAACTGTTGTAGGTAACTCTCCCTTCTTTCTCGTTTATGGCAGAGAAGCGATTCTGCCGCCACATATTCTTCTTCCCTCACTACAACTATCACATAAAATACAGGAAGAAGACTATCCCCCTTTGGAAAACCAAATTAACGCTTTAATGAAACTAGAAGAGGTAAGAGCCCAAGCTAAACGTGAGTTAGATCAACATCAACTAGTGGTCAAAAGCTGGTTTGATTCTAACTCTGCCTCTGATAGGAACTTCGAAGTAGGTGACCTTGTTTTGAAATGGGACAAACCGCATGAGGGAAAGGGAGAGCACACGAAATTTCAGAACTTATGGCTTTGACCATTTTTAATTGCCAAGAAACTGGGTCCCAACTCTTTCCAATTGCAAAATCTAGAGGGACAGCCTGACACCTATCCGGTGAATGGCCAAGCTCTAAAAATATATTTCTCTTGATGACAACCCTGTGTATATTGTGTACATATTTTTCTTTTGTTTTCTTTTCTTTTACTGTTTTGGTTTGGATTTTTTTTTCCTTGCGCTTATCAGTTTTTGTTTTTGGAAATACACATACCTGAATTTTGGAACTGTTTAGACAAGGAAAACGGAAAATTATTTCACTAAAACGACTCCTAAAAAATTGTGTAAACATCAATTATATATTTCTGAAATTTACATCTGTGTTGAGCAAAAAAATGTTGTTTGAAAGAAGTTAACTGATTTCGATCTGTGAGTAAAGCATGTCACAATCATCTATTATCTTCTTACACTGTCCCTATTCCTTAAGGGAACGACTCAAAAGATGTCTCCCTACTTTAGAAGGTTGGTTCTATAAATAAACCATCTTTGGATCTTAATGAAGGACAATTCTAAAAAATTCTGTTGAGGTCTGTAAAAAATATGTTAAAATATCATAATTTTCAGTGTCATCCCGCTCAATTATATATCTTTAAAAACAAAATAAATCATTAAAAGAGCTATGGGAAGGGCTTGTAAACCCATCGGGATGCTAAACAGGTATGCTGGCAGTGGGTAAATTCATGCATGACACTAAGACAACTTCGTTGAGGTACTGAACAGGCCCACTGGCAGCGAAGCAATGTCAGGTATATGAAAATTTACAAATATGAAACCTCTTAACCTTAAAATGTCCTTTATTCTGATCTGGAACTTCTTGGCAGGATACAGATATCAGAGTGGGTTAAATGGCAAGCTATCGAGGCTATGAACGCCTGCTAGCAGCAGTGGCCCTGTCAACAGTATTGGAGATTTTATCTTTAGTATCGTGGCTCGCTTGTCTTAAGGCTATTATCAATTTTCATCCTTTAAGCACTGCTGGAATATTTGATTAATAATGATGTTTAAACAATTTTCTGGTTGTTTTTGAGTTTGAATTATTCTTTTTATCATAATCTGAATTTGTTCTTTTGGCAGAGATAACTGCTTCTACCAGTGTGTCGCCATTGTTGGCAGCCATTTCGCATTTTTATCCTATCCTTATAAGCTGCCTACACAAGTGTTTTGGAACCCTTGATTTTCATCGCAATCTTTGAATAAAACAACACTATTATTTCACGCATTTGCACATCTGCCTTTGTTCTTATTTTCTGATGCAACCCCTCTCTTTCCCTCGACGACACAGTCACTTTCCATGGGCTCGAAGAACTCAACGGTTCTCCTTCCTTCCTATCAGATTCTCTACACCCACAGTTCACTCCTCTCTATCCTTTTCTTCTCTACTTCGGGGATCGGGACTTCGCCTCTTGTACTACCAGCCACTCGGGACTTCAGCTCCCGATATCCGATGTACCGAGGTGCCGAGACTCACAATCCCAAAATCTCGCAGCTTCGCTTCCCGCGAGTCCTAGGTAAATCCACTTCGACTTCCGAGGCCCGAGTCGCCGATACCCGAGTATCGCTATTTCGCCCCCTCGCGAGTTGACGACTTATGAGACCAATTGCTTGCCCTTCAACTCCCAAGACCCGACGTCCTGAGATTACGTGCCACGTGTTCCTCCGAAAGTCGACGCTTCCACGGAAACTGGAAATCGCTACCCGCGATATCGACGTGCATGCAACTCTTGCACTCGCCAACCCCGATATGTCGATGTGCGATAGCAACAAGGTTCTACTTGCGCTTGAAGGTTAACTCTTTCTCAAGAGTTCAAGTTGTCGATTCTCTTCCTCTTGAAGAGTCCTTCGCTCCGAAACTTCTCCCGTTCGGGATTCACCTGGGTCTGTTCCACAATACTAGCTAGGAACTCTCCCTCCTGAGCTTTCACCAACTTTTCACTCGGAACCCTTCTGAACTCAATTCTTCCATAAGATCACATACATAGCATATGAAAGAAGTAAGTAACAGGAAGAGAATATGCAAAGGCACATTGCCAACAATACACAGAAAATAAACATATCCATGGAATTTAACCACGACTCTCATGTTCTTCTCTTCCCAGGCTCGACTCTGGGGCTTCAACTCGACCTGCACTTCACCTGCACGGTTCGAATAACTCAGCACGACTTCTGAGCAAACAAAGATGAGAGGTTAACTGTTCGGCCTCCTCATGCACTCTATGCGGAGGTATTCCACTGCCCTCTATGCAGGAATCTCCCAGCTTCAACAGAGAACCGATGTAACCTCAATCTCTCATTCCCTCAGATTCCGAACTTTCCATGCAATCACAGATGCAGCATATAGACAATAGGAAAAACAAGAAGCAAATATGCAACAGCATAATATCAACAACACACAAAGAATAATCACCGCCATATAATTGAATCAAAGCTTCACTATTAATTCAATATCTGTACATGGGGATTCTTCACCAGTTCTCTGCTTGCTCTCCCTTGCTCCTTTTTTCTAATGCTGAATCCTAATAATCATAATAATAACCCCTCAATTATACAAAGGAGGGTGCCTATATTCGTTTTCCCTCCCGGAAGTAAAACTGTCTAATCTACAGCTAATTCCTATCTAACAACATAAAAACTATTAAATGCCTTCCTATCTATAACATAATACAAGTGCGCTCAGCTTTGAATGCCTTCAGTTAAATGGCGGCGCAAAAATCTTCAAAGAAATTCAAAATGTATGTGCTGGCACTATCCAGCTGTATCTCTTTGTCCCCGCGCTGCTTGTTTTAATGACGTCGTAGATGCTCCTACATCATACTCCTCGGCTTAAAAGGTTTCATGGGCTCCTGTCCATGAGCTCCTGCACAGTCTGCCCATGCTTTTGAATCATTTTCTCTGTTTCCCAGCTGGCAGCCTCCACTGGGTGTTTCTTCCATTTCACCAGGTACTCAAAATATTGTTTCCTCCTGGTCTTCTTTCCAACTCGTTTATCCAATATGCACTCCATCTGCGGTTTCTGTGCAACTGGTAATTACTTCTGCCACTGGACCACTGGTTCCTCGGTTCCAGTGTCTACTTTATCAGACCTGTATGGGTATAAGTCTGAAATATTGAAAATTGGAGATATCCCGATGCCCTCTGGCAATTCAAGCTCATATGCATTCTCACCAAATTTCCTTAGGATTCTACACAGTCCAATTTTCTTCATCTTGAGCTTGTTATATGTTCCTCTCGGGAACCTTTCCTTCCTCAGGTGTGCCAGAACCATGTCTCCAACTTCAAACTGAAGTTGTCTTTTCCTCTGGTCGGCTCTGCGCTTATACTCCTGGTTCACCTTCATCAGTCGTTGCTTCACTTCTGCGTGAAGTTCTTGCATCGCCTCAGCAAATTCTTCAGCTTTCACGCTACTAGTTTCAGCCTGTTCTGACCCCCTGAGCTCAGATACTCCTCGCGGCTGTGTCCCATACAAAATTTGAAATGGGCTCTTACCTGTACTCCGATTCACAAAATCGTTGTACGCAAACTCCGCCTGTGGTAGGATCTGATCCCAACTGCTGTGATGCTCGGTCACCAGGCTTCTCAACAGATCCCCCAAGCTTTTGTTGACTACTTCGGTCTGCCCATCTGTCTGCGGATGGTAAGAAGAACTGAATGCCAAGTCAGTCCCTAGCTTCTTCCATAGCGTCCTCCAAAAGTGACCTACGAACTTGGTATCCTGATCCGAGACTATGCTTCTCGGCAATCCATGCAATCGGACAATCTCTTTGAAAAACAAGTTGGCGATGTGCATGGCATTGCTGGTCTTATAAAACGGTATGAAATGTGCCATCTTTGAAAACCTGTCCACCACCACAAAGATGGAATCAACTCCTCTCTGAGTTCTCAGTAAACCCAACACAAAATCCATGCTAATTGCCTCCCATGGTCTCTCGGGTATGGGCAATGGCTGATAGAACCCTGTGTTTTGCTTTCGGCCTTTTGCATGTTGACATATCCGACATCTGTCAAAAAATATTTTAACATCAGCACACATGCCAGGCCAATAATAAGATTCCCTCAGCTTGGCGAAGTTCTTGTCATGTCCAAAATGACCTGCTAAGCCTCTGCTGTGCTTTTTCTTCACCAAATTCTCTCTCATAGAGTAATCTGGAATGCACAATTGACTGCCTTTGAACAGCAATCCATCTTGGATAAGGTAGTCAATCCATGGACTCCTATCCCTGAGAACTGGGTTCTCGGCTGCCTCGTATGCCTCGCCAAAGTCTGCGTCACTTGCATGCATATCCTTCAAATTTTCAAAACCCAAAGTCTTGACCCTGAATTCCTGCAACAAAAAACATTTCCTGCTCAAGGCATCAACCACCTTGTTCGCAGTCCCCGAAATGTGATTTATCACAAATGTGAAATTCTGCATGTAGTCCACCCACTTTGCATGCTTCTGGTTCAACTTCTCCTATTGACTCACGAATTGCAATGCATGGTTGTCGCTGTACAGGACAAATTCCTTGGGTATGAGATAATGCCTCCACTTCTTTAATGCCTGAATGATGGCATATAACTCTTTATCGTACGTGGATTACTTCAGGTTCACATCATCCAGCTTCTCGCTATAATATGCTACAGGTTGGTCATCCTGACTCAAGACCCCTCCAACAGCATACCCACTGGCGTCACATTTCACTTGGAAGGTCTTCTGAAAATCCGGCAGCACCAAAATTGGTTGCTCAGTAATATTTCGCTTCAACAAATTAAAGCTCCTTTTAGCCTTTGTTGTCCAATGAAAAACCTTATGTCGCTTCTTCACAGTATCCATCATTGTTGCGCTGATTCCACTGAAATTTCGAATAAACTTTCGGTAGAAACTAGCCAGTCCATGAAATCTCCTTACTTCAGAAACATTCCTTGGCGATGGCCAATTCCTGATTATGTTCACCTTCTCAGGATCCATCTTCAATTCATTTGCCGAGATTACAAAACCCAAATAAATGAGTTTTGTCTGCATGAAGGAACACTTCTTCAAATTTATCAGCAGCTTCTCCTACTGTAGCCTTCTCATTACAATGGCTAAATTCCTCAAGTGTTCAACCTTCGTCTTGCTGAAAATTAGTATGTCGTCCAAGTATATGACCACAAATTTGCCAATGAATTCCCACAGGACTTCATTCATCAGCCGCATAAATGTTCTTGGCACGTTTGTTAACCCAAATGGCATGACCAACCATTCGTACAAACCCTCGTTTGTTTTGAATGATGTCTTCCACTCATCTCCCTCTCTCATCCGGATCTGATGATATCCGCTCTTGAGATCTATATTTGAAAAATAATTTTCCCCACTCAGGCAATCCATCAGATCATCCATTCTCGGTAGTGGAAATCTATACCTGATGGTAATTTTATTTATCGCCCTGGAGTCTGTACACATCCTCCAGCCTCCATCTTTCTTCGGACTCAGTACCGTTGGAACGGCACACAGACTTAGACTCTCCCTCACTAGTCCTTTATCCTGCAGATCCTGTACCTGCCTTTTGACTTCCTCATTCTCCTGAGGTGTCAACCTGTACGCTGCCTTATTTGGAAATCTTGCTCCGGGTATGAGGTCAATGTGGTGACTCACACTCCTCATCGGTGGCAACGAACGAGGTAGTTCGTCCACGATAATATCAGCAAACTCTCCAAGTAGTTCCTAAATCTCTTCTGGCAAGTCGTCCACTCTTGTGCTTGTCAGGACAATTCTCGGTTTCCTGACAACAAAGAATTGTGGATCCTCATTCTTCTCCAGCTCTGTGAGAAGTTCCTTCCCACTCATGAGAAGTATGGTACTTCTCACTTCCGTCTTCACTTCCTTATCCTTCATCGGATGCAATGTATGTGACCTCCTATCCTTCTCCAAGGTGTATGTGTTCATTCTCCCATCATGAACCACATTCCTATCATACTGCCATGGTCTCCCCAATAAAACATGACAGACATCCATGGGAATGACATCACACAAAATTTCATCCCTATATTCACCCATTTTAAAATTTACCAAGCATTGCTTTGTAACACATACCTGGTGTCCTTTCTGCAGCCATGACACTTTGTATGGACTCGGGTGTTTGTTCGTTTTCAGCTCCAGCTTCTCCACCATCTCGGTTGAAATGAGATTATCGGTGCTTCCGCTGTCCACTATGACCTTGCATTTCCATCCCTTGGTATTGCAAGTCATTCAGAACAGTCGACATCTTTGCACTGAGTTGTCCACCTCTCTCTCAGGTTTCAAGAGAGCCTCGTGCACTGTCAGTGACTTCCCACTCCCAGTGTCTTCATCCTCAACATCACGCCTCTGTGCCTTAGCGACGTGAGCTTTTCCTCTGTCCATCTTCCTTTCTGGACAGTCAATGGCCTTGTGTCTATCCTTCCCACATGTAAAACATGTGATAATTCCTCCACGGCCTCTTCCTCTACCTCGGGTGCGAGGAATTACGTTGGCGTCAACATATCCGCCACCCTGCTTAGTATGTTGCCTCATCGGCTCAGCATATTGTTGCCTCTGTTGTGAGGTTCCACCTCTTTCAACTCTACCCTGAGGCTTCTGAGTTCTTTCTTGGGAAACCGCCTTACCCCTGGGATGGCTCCTGCCTCGCCCTCGCTGTCCCTGCTTGCAGCTCAGCTTTTCCTCGGCTTTTAGAGCCATCTGGTACGCATCCTCAACTGTCCGAATGGTGACCATGCTCAATTCATCCCGAATGTCATACCTAAGACCATTCAGGTATCTCGCCACCTTTTCGTCATCACTCTCCCGATGACCAACTTTGATGTTGAGCCTATAGAATTCTTTGGTGTATTCCTTCACCGTCATCAACTTCTACCTCAGGTTCTGCATGCACCTGAACAGAGTGATCTGGTAATCCCTCGGAATGAACTTCGCCTTCATCTTAGTGATCATCCGGTCCCAGCTCTTTATCTTCTGTTTTCCTTTGGAATGCCTATCCACCTGCATCTCGTCCCACCATAAGGCTGCATGTCCTTTCAGCTTGGTAACAACATGCCTTATTTTCTTTTCTTCTTCGATATCTTCGTAATCGAAGTAGGTATCCAATGCTCGGATCCAATCCAGCGATTCCTCTGCATCTAGACTTCCTTCATAGATGGGAATGTCTATCTTCATCTTCGAGCTCATCCTCGAAATGGCCCTAATCCGCCTTTCTGTCGAGGCATCTTCTGCGGTGACCTCTTCAGCATCGTGTCCAGCTTCCTCTTCAATCTCGGGATCACTGAACTCTACTGCACCAACACCACGTCTCTCGGTGGTCTCCATTTCTTCAAGTCTGGCTCGGAGATCCCTCATCTCTCGCTCCATCTCAGCATTACCTGCTGGCCTACCCCTTCTTCGGGCATCCCTGTCTTCACGATCAGGAGATTGCCTCTCTCTTCTGGGCGGCATGGTGAAATCTGCTTCTCTCTGTTATCAGAACAAAGAGAACTCCTTTTCGGCTCTGATACCACTCTGACGCAAGTCATGAGTATCAGAGTACTTTCCTTTCCTCCTTCACTCCTCTTGCCTGAAATATACAGACAAGATCTTCAGGCTCTGATACCACTCTGACGCAAGTCGTGAGTATCAGAGTGCTTTCCTTTCCTCCTTCACTCCTCTTGCCTGAAATATACAGATAAAATCTTCAGGCTCTGATACCACTCTGATGCAACCCCTCTCTTGCCCTCGACGACACAGTCGCTTTCACCGGGACCTTCACTTTCCATGGGCCCGAAGAACACAACGGTTCTCCTTCCTTCCTATCATATTCTCTACACCCACAGTTCACTCCTCTCTGTCCTCTTCTTCGCTACTTCGGTAATCGGGACTTCGCCTCTCATACTACCAGCCACTCGAGACTTCAGCTCCCGATATCCGATGTACTGAGGTGCCGAGATTCACAATCCCGAAATCTCATGGCTTTGCTTCCCGCGAGTCCTAGGTAAAGCCACTTCGACTTCTGAGGCCCGAGTCGCCGATACCCGAGTATCGCTATTTCGCCCCCTCACGAGTTCGCGACTTATGAGACCAATTGCTTTCCCTTCAACTCCCGAGACCCGACGTCCCGAGATTACGTGCCACGTGTTCCTCCGAAAGTCGGCGCTTCCACGGAAACTGGAAATCTCTACCCGCGATATCGACGTGCATGCAACTCTTGCACTCGCCAACCCCGATATGTCTATGTGCGATAGCAACCAGGTTCTACTTGCGCTTTAAGGTTAACTCTTTCTCAAGAGTTCAAGTCATCGATTCTCTTCCTCTTGAAGAGTCCTTCGCTCTGAAACTTCTCCCGTTCGGGCTTCACCTGGGTCTGTTCCACAATACTAGCTAGGAACTCTCCCTCCTGAGATTTCACCAACTTTTCACTCGGAACCCTTCTGAACTCAATTCTTCCATAAGATCACATACGCAGCATATGAAAGAAGTAAGTAATAGGAAGAGAATATGCAAAGGCACACTGCCAACAACACACAGAAAATAAACATATCCATGGAATTTAACCACGACTCTCCTGTTCTTCTCTTCCCAGGCTTGACTCTGGGGCTTCAACTCGACCTGCACTTCACCTTCACGGTTCGAATAACTCAGCACGACTTCTAAGCAAACAAATATGAGAGGTTAACTATTTGGCCTCCTCACGCACTCTATGTGGAGGTATTCCACTGCCCTCTATGCAGGAATATCCCAGCTTCAACAGAGAACCGATGTAACCTCACTCTCTCATTCCCTCAGATTCCGAACTTTCCATGCAATCACAGATGCAGCATATAGACAATAGGAAAAACAAGAAGCAAATATGCAACAGCATAATATCAACAACACACAAAGAATAATCACCGCCATAGAATTGAATCAAAGCTTCACTATTAATTCAATATCTGTACATGGGGTCTTCACCAGTTCTCTGCTTGCTCTCACTTGCTCCTTTTTTCTAATGTTGAATCCTAATAATCATAATAATAACCCCTCAATTATACAAAGGAGGGTGCCTATATTCGTTTTCCCTCCCGGAAGTAAAACTGTCTAATCTACAGCTAATTCCTATCTAACAACATTAAAACTATTAAATGCCTTCCTATCTATAACATAATACAAGTGCTCTCAGCTTTGAATGCCTTCAGTTAAATGGTGGCACAAAAATCTTCAAAGCAATTCAAAATGTATGTGCTGGCACTGTCCAGTTGTATCTCTTTGTCCCCGCGCTGCTTGTTTTTATGACGTTGTAGATGCTCCTGCATCATTTTCACGACTGCAAGGGTGAAAACTTTGATTTTGAGGTCACATCAATGGAATTAAAATCACCACTAGATTATTATGGTTACTCTTGTTTATGTGTTTAGTTCACCCAATTATAGTCACACAGTTGGCAAGACACCAAAATCTTTATTCATTTGGCATTCCTTTGTTGTTAATATGATTTCATTTTTATAAAATTGTGATGATATTATAATGACTGTCATTGAGTACTTAATACATTGGTGGTTTGATGTTCTATAGTCTTTCATCAAACTCCTTGGCGCATTGGTTTCATGAAAACACATTGACATTGTGGTTAGACCCTTGGTGCAATCATTTCATACAACACATACTAGTTATGATCAAACCCTTGGTGTTGATTTCGAAGTATTGTTTTGGTTTTAAATAACACTATTGCTTGTGCAAATAAATCCGGTCGATTCATCATAGTTATCAATGGTTGTTTGATTGGAATTGTTGTTAACACACACCAAGGGTGATTTGAATCACCATATGCACCATCAATTGTACATTTGGATATGACTGTTTTGCATGGGTTTATTGCCTTCCACCACCCCCGCACACTTAGACATTAATGCTCACCTTTTATCCCAGGTTACCTCTGTTGGTTTTTAGGGAAGCCTGTGAGCTATCAGTCTTGTTTATACCCTGTCCAAAACCTTGACCGTTTACCCTGCTCATTGTGTATTCTATTCTATGGCACATGTGGTGCGCATAGAACCAAATGGTATCCAAACTTTGTTGCTATTCGACAATGCTCGTGAGGATTTGGAAAATAGTGGTTGGCTAGATTTTATCCAAAGATTTGAGGGTTTCAACCTTTCGGTTGCCCAACAGTTCACCCTCACCTTCGATGGATGCAGGGCTAAGGTCAGAGACATACAGCTCGAGATAAATGAGGAATTCCTAAGCTTAGCTATAGGACTACCAGCTACAGGGAAAATGTGGTTTAAAAATTCCAAAGTAGACGACGTGTCGTGGCCGCCCCTATTCACATCAAGAAAGATTGTTGGATGCGATAGAGGTATGTCTATCACTACCCTCAAACCCAGGTGGCACGATATTTTAGCAATTGTTAAGAAGTTTGTGACCTGCGAAGGTCGTTATGGCTTGGTATTTCTGTATCATCTTCGGTTATTGATGAATTTTATAGACTACCCTCTGAATATTCCACATTATCTCTTACGTAGTCTGTACAAGATGTCCAAATGATTTAAGAATGAGAAGGCTGATAGCAGCCTTTCCCATCAGTTCTTGATCAAAGTCATTATCGTTCATCATTTAAGCCTTAGTGGTGACTGTTTGCAAGCCTTCCTATCAAGGAATGACTTTTCCACCCTCGAGTGTGTTCTAATGGATAAATATGTGGTCACTGAAACACTAGTTGAGCCAGTTGTGCCACCTCCTACCCTTTTACCACCTATCAAACCCTCGAATTTCCCCGACATGGACCTACCCGATACCATGGCCGACCCGTGTGCTAAAGACAATACTAAGGCCATCAAGAGGCCTATGAGGAATAAAGGCAAAGGTGAAACTGTTGTAAATAGTAAGGGAAATAAAAATGCACGATGGATATCGAGATGCACTCGGAACAAGCCCAAGAAGAGCACTGACCCAAAACCTATCGTCTTGAGAGAGGATTCAGACTCTGAGATTGAACGTTTCCTAGCTAAGGAATACCCTTACTCTCATGGCCTCTGCTCTATGGAACCCTATGACTATGTCTACAACTTACCTCCGTGCCTCAATAACGATCCTAAATTTCTAGGAATTAAGCTTCACAGTGATACCCCTGGTAACTTGAAAGAACCCTCGCCTGTGCTGCCAAAGCCCGATCAATCACCATGTACCCAATGCAATTCCCAGCTTGAACGTTATTAAATGGATGTTCCCCTATTGCAATCTAATATTAAATCATTAGAAGAACGAGTTACAGTGCTGTCAAAGGAGAACGATAGGCTACAAGCCAACGAGAAGAAACAAAAAACCATCGGTTCAATTGTCTTCAGAAATGCCGAGGCAGCAACGACCTTTGTCAATTCAAAGTTATCATGATCAAATAATTTTCTTACTACCCAGGTATGTATTTCAACATCGATTTTTCTTTATGAGTTGGTTTGAATTAATATAACTGATTGGGTTTGCTTTCGATTAGTTATTTTTGTTTTTAATAGTTTCAAAACAATTCTGTTGACTTTGAATTACCATAAATGATTCTCTTTTGTTTTGAATGAATATTTTCTCTTTGGATTATGATTGCATTCGATTTGTACAAAAGATTTGTTTGCTAAACTCGGACACAACTATGTTTTGATTGATACAATTTTGCATTAGCATAACGATTGTGTCGGCCCTGAGTTAGTTTGATTCATTTATGTTTGGTTTCATTCACAGACAATGTTGCGTGCCTTGAATTAGCATAATTATTTGTATATGCGTTTGATTCATATTAAGGTTTGGTTTGATATAGTTCTGTTAGTTTTAAATTAAAAAACGATCCTGTTAGTTTCGTTTTGATTCGACAACGATTTTGTTAAGTTATGAGACAACATAAACTATTGCGTTTGTATTGAATGAATATGAAAGATTTGTTGTTTCGATTGAGATTGATTCAATAATGATTTCACTGGTTTCGAATTATCAAAACGACTTTGTCTATTCCAAATTGGTAATAAAAAGTGTTTGATAGATTGCATATATCCCTGTTACCATTCGGTTAATTAAACACGATTTCTGTCTGTTTCAAATTGGCATAAAGATTTGGTTACTTCTGGCATGAATGATTTGTTTTGTTTTCAATTAGTAATTAAATATTTGTTTAATAGTTCGAATATATTTCTATTAGTTTTGGATTGATTAAGAATGATTTTGTTTGCAAATAAGACCAGCTACAGAATCGTGAGATTCTGTAGCTAGTCTTAAAATTTAGATTGTTGTTGATTTTACAAATAAAACATTATCTAAACTTCTCTATTCTTGTCCATTTTCAGGTGCATACGAATTTCAATGACCAATTGGATATGTTGTGGCAGTTTAGATCATGATTTTTGTGATATAGCTTTGTCTTAGGTGGTTATCTTAAGTTAGAAATAGAGGCTTGGGAGATTATTCCCAGATTTTTTGTAAACTGTGTTTGATAATTCCCACAGGGATGTTTTACCTTGTGGTCTTTAAATACTTGTTATTTTTTGTAATAAACCCATGAATGTTGGGAGAAGAAAGAATTTGGACTTAGGAGGATACAAACTGGGATGAAAGTGGATGTTTTGTAACAGCTTTAGCTTTCAATATATCAAACTTTTATTTCAAGTTTCCCTCATATCAGTTTGCAATCAATTATCGACTACTTTAGCTATCGTAATTCATTGCAGGTTGATGTGATTTGGTTTATGTGTTGTCCATATATGATGTCTCTTATTTTAAACTACAACAATTACTTTTTTTCAATTTAATGAATTAAAGGTTTATCTTCTTCGTTAAATGAATCATTTCGTACAGATCTTTGCATACGGGTTTATCTAAATGTGATGATTTGTAAATTTTAATATTGTTGTCATTTTTTATGTCTTATTTGTCCTATTATTCATATTCAAAGAGCACTGTTGCTTCATGTTTACAAGAAGCCTGTGGAAAATTTGGTGCGGGTTTCCTCCCATCGAACAGTTGAATCAGATACTTTGCATGGGACAAATTGGAAAGTGTTATTACAGGTTAGTTTATTAGTGTTATTTGAGTAGTTTAGATAGATACATATAGTTCAGATTTATAGTTAGGATTATTATTTTAATTGCTCAGCTTAGACAATTTTCATTTTATTTCTTTCTCATAAAATTATAAAAAATCAAAAAATAATAGTTTAGCTGTCATACGATAGTTTACAAATGATTTTTGCAGGTTTTCATTTAAATCTGTAATCTGTAAATATTGTACATTTGTGATTAAGATTTAATCCTGTTGATAATTGAACATTTAATTTCATAGAATTAATGTTGTATAATATTAGACAGTAAATTGTATATAAACATTTTAGATTTGTTTATAGTTTGCTTTAATTGTTGTTTTCATTTAGATTAGTTCCTTAGTGTAGTTTTCTTTTGTTTTCCTAGGACTTAGATCGGCCAAAGGAGCCACTAAACCTATCGGGGTGGATCATCCCAAACAGCTTGGGTTATTTAGACAACCCCGGACTGGATCCACTCCTCCAGTTGACGAGCGTTCATTTTCTCCCGTCAACAAATGGCGCTATAAGGAGGGCCTAAAATTTATTAATGGCACGAGGCGGTCGTAAGACTCCTCCACCACCTAACCTCTCACCTATAGTGACAAGAATCCATTCAAATGACAACATTCCCCCTCAAACAACAACCACATCAAACGACGATCTATGGATCACAGTCAAACCAGCAACCCCAAATCCTACAGGTGGTGACGTACAAGAGATTGTCTGCCAATCTCTCTTAAGAACACATTGTGATTTTGCCCGTTTAAGGAAACCAAATTGGCCTTTAGACCAACCTTTATATTTCTCTGATATTAGAGAACAGCTTGGAGGGACTAACCTCACTTTAAACCCTACAGATCCAATCCTCACTCCTGCTGCAGGAGTAACTGGAATACCACCCGCACCACCTCCATCACCTCCTTCTTCTTCGGGAGAAGACTCTTCTGACGAAATTAGTTCTCCTTCTCAACCTTCCACACTGCCTATGCCAATGGCCAACCAGAACAATCCTACCAGACCTTGGCTCGACCAGGATGAAGTAGTCATACCTGGGGCTCAACATCCCTTACCCAAACATCCAGAGAAGTGGCTTCCCAAGTTTGACCCTGACTCTAAATAGATCGTCGAAGATCACATTAAAAAGTTTATGTTAGCCATAAGACTCTGTAATGTTGAGAACAAAGACGTAGTCTGTAGGTTGTTCCCCTATACTTTCGAGGGCAATGCCTCTACCTGGAACTTTTCCCAGCAACCCCATACCATCGTGTCTTGGGAGAAGTTCGAATCCTTATTTCTTGAGAAATTCGTAGACGATAAGTCCCCAGAAGTTCTAGTTATGGAGATTTCTAGCTTAAGAATGAACCCAAAAGAGAAAATTAAAGACTTTAATCAAAGATTATTAACACTTAAGAACCGAATCCTTACCGATTCGATGCCTGCTGAGAATCTTATCATAGCATACTATACTAAATCCTTGCATCAAAGTATATCCATTTGGGTTAAACGATCTAAGAAAGCCACGTTGTTAGAGGCATTCGAGGAGGCTAGCTAGATTGAAAAAGACATCCTTAGTTTAAAAGACACTACTAGCAACGAAACAGAAACTAGTTCATCTTCGAAAAAGAGGATCGAAATCCTCCCTAGACCTACTCAAAACAAAGCACAACCTGAAAGCTCGGATTTAGAAAACCTAACTAAATTCGTTCAAAAACTGTCAAATCAAGTTATAGATTTGAAAAGGACGGACGAAGAAGCCTCTTCAAGAAAAGGGCCCTACAAACCCCCATTCAGGAATCCTTTTCCCACCAACTTACCTAATCTGAATACCGAGTGCCTTAATATGGAAAATATGCAATATGCCCTTCAAACAATTTTAGAAGCCAAGGATAACTTGATGCCTCCTGAGATTCCTGAGGAGGTTGTTGAACAAGAGACATTTGAAGAAGAAGAATCTTCTTCGAACATTTTTGGACAGTTCTCGGATAACATCTTTCAAGCTAACTTTGAGACAGTACATCCCTACAATACTAGGAGTAAGACAACAAACAAAGCTTCTCTCGAAAACACTACGACTTTACCCCCAAAGCAATCTAAACCAACTGAGACTAAACAGAGTCATGTAAAACCCAACTTAGATTATGACTTAGTTGAAGATCTTAAAAATCTAAGGGATAACATTTTTGTTTATGAGTTATTAAAATTTCCATTTCAGCTGCAAAACATGTTACAAAATATCGCAGAGAATAGCAAAAACTGTAATTCGAATAGTAACAAGGTTGTTCAGAACAAATTTTCTCAAAAGACTTCCACTAAAAATAATCTTGATCCTCACGACAAAGGAAGTCTTTATGTAAATAATGTAACAAATGTAGATAAATTAGCTTTAGAAACTGCGAGAAAAAGACACAAGCTTCCACACTTAGTACTCGCAGAAATGTACCTCCATTTTTGTTAACTTTTGAAATCTTTAATAGAAACATGCACAATTGTATGGTAGATTCAAGAGCGTCATCCAATGTGATGCCATGGTCTGTATGTCAGAATATTAACACTGAAGTTGAACCATCCACTTTAAAAATCATCCAACTTGATCAAACTAGTGTTAAAGTCATAGGTGAATTAAGGAATGTGCTTATAAGATTATCGTCTAACCCCAAAGTTCATCAAGTTATTGATATTATTGTTGTGGATATTCCAAAAGTGTATGGTCTATTTTTAAGCAGGGACTGGTCGGAGCAGCTACACGGCTATTTCGCGACAGATTGGTCTCACCTGTGGCTTCCCGAGAATGGAAAGCCCAACAAAATCAAGGTAAATAGTGAACGCTACGTTAAGTTCAGGGTCACAGATTTGAATGATCCCAACGAACCATTTACACCTTCTGATGATTCACCCGAAATTCAAGGGGTGGATACCTTTTTCGACAATTTCATGGTTGAGACTTCAGCTATCACCAATCCAGAATGGTAGTCCGAGATTGTAGCATATGTACAACCAACAGCTTCTATGCAATGGTCTCATGCACCCGATAAAAATCAAATTTGGTCTCTTTATTTTGACGGGTCGAAGTCCAAGGAAGGAGCAGGCGTAGGCTGCGTTATTATTGATCCGGTGGGTAAAAAAACCTTGATTGCATGTAGGCTAGAATTTGAATGTACTAATAACACAACAGAATATGAGGCTTTATTGTAGGGTCTCAAAAAATATTTAGATATGAACATTCAAAATTTGACTGTCTTTGGCGATTCCAAAATTGTGGTTAGACAGGTAAGAGATTCTATCCACTGTCTGTCTCTGCATATTAAAAGCTACCAATCCGAGGTATGGAATTTAATGAATATGTTTTATGCTTTCAATATAAATTCTATTCATAGATTGAATAACTCTGAAGCTGATCTGATAGCTAACGTATCTTCTAAACTCTTTCCTGCAGAAGGCTTGTCCCCGACAACATTCTCCGTCGAACTTTTGTTCAGGCCATCCGTTCCCGACAACATCACGAATTGGAGAGTATTCGACAACGATCAACAAATTATTATCTTCCTGCATATGGAAGAAAATTTTCAAGGCGCAGTGATCGACGAATGCACTCACGACGACAATTTGCGCGATTTCACAGTAATACCAGATCCGAGAACCCCTGAATCTTCATCAGACATGGTAAATTCGATCCCTAAGTCTATAGTTAGATTAGAAAAATTTTACGATGTTCAAGATAAATTCAAACAACTGGTCAACTGCAAAACCAATAGTTCCTCTTTATCATATGAGAAAGTAAACTTAGGAACTGATGACAATCCATAGTGCATTAATTTAGGGGTGGGGTGTTCTCAACAAGAAAAAGCTGCATTTATTAAATTGTTTAAAGAATTTAAAGATTTTTTTGCATGGACATATGATGACCTTAAAACTTTCGACCCCAACATCATACAACATGCCATTTCCATGAAACCCCAAACCTTGCCCTTTCAACAAAAATTAATAAAAATGCACCCTAAGCTCGAACCGACTGTCAAAAAAGAATTAAATAAACTCCTAAATGCTAAGACAATTTTCCCAGTTAGGCACACTCAATGGGTTTCTAACTTGGTCACTGTCCAAAATAAAAGTAGGGAAATTCGACTATGCGTCACTTTCTGAAACCTTAATAGAGCGTCTGATAAAGACAACTACCTTGTCCCACCCATGGAACAGATCCTTCAACAACTATCTGGTTCTGAAAGGCTATCCAGAGAGCGATGGACATCACTTTCCGAGGCTTAATCCATCAATCCGTCATAGTTTAAGATGATGTTACTGTATTTTCAAAAAACAAAACTGATCATCTAGCTCATTTAAGAGTAGTTCTACAGTGATGTCATAAATACGGCATTTCCTTGAATCCTTAAAAATGTATCTTCGCATTAGAACAAGGTAAACTTTTAGGATTTATTATGTCAAGCAAAGGGATGATTATCGACCCCAAAAGGACTCAAGTCATCTCGAAACTTCCCCCTCCTACATCCAAAAAGTCTATGTAATCTTTCTTAGGCCAGATAAACTTCGTCAGGAGATTCGTCCCCAGTTTCTCCGAGATGGTGAGACCTTTACAGAACTTAATTAAGAAAGACGCACAATATCATTGGGGACCCTTAGAAAACCAAGCTTTTAATGCAATAAAAAAGGCCATAATAGACGCTCCTTCTCTCATGAGTCCCAACTTTTCGCAAGACTTCACGCTCTACACTTTTGCTTCTGACCGCTCCTATGCTGTAGTCCTAACTCAAAAGAACGCTGAAAACAATGAAGTACTCATTGCCTTTATGAGCTCTTCTTTCAAAGGTGCGGAACTTAATTACCCAACGGTAGATTAGCAAGCCTACGTTGTTTTCAAAGCAGTCAAACACTTCCGGTCTTATCTTTTGAAATCCAGGACAAAAATTATTGTCCCTTACCCAGCCGTCAGGAATCTGTTAGTGCAAAAAGAATTAGGCGAAAAGAGGGCGAACTGGGTTACCTCCTTACAGGAATACAACATAGAAATTACCCCATCTCAGATAGTGAGAGGCCAAGGGTTATGTAAGTTAGTTGCTGACTCAACAGCAGGACAGCAAGAAGAAAACAATAGGTCAAACCTAGGACAACACAATCAAAATACAATCTGTTGTGCACAAAACTCTGTCAGTCCATGGTATGATGATATAAAATTCTGTCTTGAACATGAGTCATCCCCCTGTCACTTGGATACCACTAAAAGAAGAGCGTTAATATTAAAATCAAACTCCTTTCATTTGATTAATGGTATTCTGTTTCATCAAAATTTTGATGGCATACTAATGCGCTGTCTTGAGAAAGACGAAGCAGAAAAAGTCTTACTAGAGTTGCACGCCGGAGAACCTGGTGGGCATTTTGGTGGTGACACCACTGCCCATAAAGTTTTGAGAGTAGGTTATTACTGGACCACACTTTTTAGAGATGCCCATGCCTTGTGCCGCAAATGTATTATTTGTCAAAAAGCATCAGGGCGGTTACAGAAACCAACCTTTCCTTTACAGCCTGTTTCAGTAGATTCTCCTTTTCAGCAGTGGGGCCTTGATATTATAGGTCCAATCAATACGCCATCCTCATAGCAGCATAAGTTTATCATAACAACCACAGATTATTTCACCAGTTGGTCTGAAGCTGCAACATTAAGAACTGTGAATACCAGCCAGGTAATTGCCTTTTTAAATTCGAATATTATCACTCGTTTTGGTATCCATGACTGTTTAGTATTTGATAACACTTCTTATTTTTCGTCTCTTGAGATGAGCGAGTTCGCTTTAGAAAAAGGAATTAAATTGAAGTATTCTTCCAGTTATTACCCCCAGGGCAATGGATTGGCAAAATCAACAAATAAGAATCTGATTAAAATCATCAAGAGAACGGTATCCGAGAATCACAAAAACTGGCATAATGCGTTGTTAAACGCCATTTGGGTTGATAGGGTAACACCAAAAACTGTTGTAGGTAACTCTCCATTCTTTCTCATTTATTGTAGAGAAGTGATTATGCCGCAACATATTCTTCTTCACTCACTACAACTATCACAGAAAACACAGGAAGAAGACTGTCCCACTTTGGAAAACTGAATTAACGCTTTAATGAAACTAGAAGAGGTAAGAGCCCAAGCTAAACGTGAGTTAGATCATCATCAACTAGTGGTCAAAAGATGGTTTAATTCTAACTCTGCCTCTGATAGGAACTTCGAAGTAGGTGACCTTGTCTTGAAATGGGACAAACCACATGAGGGAAAGGGAGAGCACACAAAATTTCATAACTTATGGCTTGGA
>SNQJ01S0017291.1:24978-39105 GCA_010110895.2 Picea sitchensis
TGGAAGAGGTAAGTCAATTGTTGAAGAAGGTTCAGTATTTACTCCCTAGCCACATCAAAAGAAAAGGCAACGCTGCAGCAGATTTCTTGGCCACTTGGGGATGTCAGAATACAGAGCGTTCCATTGATGCTTGTCCGCGCCAAACAATCTGGGATGTGGAGTTACACACACTTCAACTGATTGTCAACAAAGATCTTCAACCCCAATCGAGGTGAACAACTGGCTAATAGGATAAACTGTTCATAACCATCATGATCCACCGCCAAGCTCTTTCAAAAGTTGTGGTGCTCACTTGCACTATATATCATCAGCTTGAACATGGTGCAGCAGTAGGACAACTAGTTAATGTGTTATATAGGATAAAGAGACAATTTCAATTTTGGCAAGCCTTCAAAGCACTTAGACAGCTAACAGACCTGGTTTCCTACGAGCAGGTTGAAGCCAAAATATAAATATTTTAATGTAGCCTGATCTGCATATATAAATAGAAAATAGAAAAATACTACCTAATTTACAAAAAAAAATAAAAATTCCATACATTATTTACAAAAATTATACTAATTTTTTTAAATAAAATAAAATTACATATACAACAAAAATTGAAAGATGCAAATCTTTAAAATAAAGCAATATTATACATACCACAATATTAAATTGAAAGATGCAAATCTTTAAAATAAAGCAATATTATACATACCACAATATTAAACAACCTAAAACAAATTAAAAAAAAAAAAATTATTTATAAGTTGCACGGTGTTCTTTCTATTCTGTAAAACACAATTACATTGGTATATAACAAGAACTTAAACAACATAAAACGAATCAAACATATTAACTATTAAATATTGATATAATAATATTTTACAAATATTAAAGGAAGAAGGAACAAATGTATTGAGTTTTTTTTTTATTTTTTAGTTTATTTTATATTTATAAATATGATTCAATGTTTATGAATGTTTTAAGAAGATATTTATGAAATAGTATAGTATGTTGTTCAAGAATATGATACTATTTTAATTTTTTAAATAGAAAATAAAAATTGATATTAAAAAGCTAAATATTTTTGTATAGTATAATCATTATTTTTATACTAAATGATGATTCCTTTTTCTCAATAGAATAAACATTTCTTTACTTATGTTATTTTTATATTTGTTTTGTTTATAAATATTTTATCGGAAAAATTGTGAAAACTAATGTATATAGTAAGGTTACTTTTTATTATTGGTAAGTTTAAGTTATAAAGAAGATAGTGTGTTATTAATAAGGATAATAATAGTGTTCTAAGACATCTTTATATGGTAAATAAATTTTGTGATTGCTTTGAAATGAAAGTTAATATAAAAAATAAGCAAAAGTAATGGTAATAGGTATTTGGGATAGAGATATAAATATTACATTTATGTTTGGATTGAGAGCATAAAATAATTAAATGCAGAAATATGACAATATAGGAAAAATAATAATTGAGATAGGAGATTTACATAGTAATAACCCTTTCCTTCTTCATTACTAGGACATAGGCCTAAAAAAGTTTGCAATGGATAGCCAAAGGGATATTTACTCTTAAAGAAAATGTTATATACATGTGTGTGTGTGTGTGTTTTTCCAACCTAAAATGGCTATTGACTCTTCATTTCTAACAAACGATAAAGTTCCCACATCCATTTATTTATATACACATTCCTTCTATTTGAACTCAATCGTCCTCCTGAAATGGCTTACGGACTCTTCACTACTCACAAATGAGAAAGTTTCCACATTTGTGGCATCCTTCACTATTCAAACTCAATTGTCCTGCCTCCTTCACTATTCAAACTCAATTGTCCTCCTTCACATGGATTATAAAAAATAGGATAATTTAACTCACAGTTCACAAAACTACAAACCTCCATGCTCAATCAGTTTTCTTGGCAACTCTTCTCGCCACACGAATGACAATGACCAGATTCGACCTCATTTTCCTCCTTTTCTTCGATGTGATTAGGACTTCTCATGGCTCCACCTCCATAAACCTCTTCTCCGTATAGAGTTTGGATTCTACTCACATGGACCGACTCTGCAAATTGATCCCTTGGCAGCTCTGACTCTTGAACTCAAATCGAATGACAGATAGAGTCTTGGTGACTAGGATTTATACTCTTTCGTTCCTCCTCTTCCTTTGACCAATGCTCCATGGAATGAACAAACTCAATTTTTTATCATACCCGGTCTCTCGCTTCAACTTTTCTCCCCAATTACTGCATGACATTATGCGGACTATGGGTACAGCCTGAAATCAACATCTTTTTCCTTGTTGGTAGAAAGCGAGCAGGCCAATGATATCTTTAGCATCTGACGTATCTTGATCAATTCAGGTTCGCGTTAGGTTCTAAATGTCAACGATGCATACACATCCGTTTTGAAGCCATTCTCAACACTTAGATTTTTAGGGCTTCTTGGACCCATTTTGGCCCCTAGATCCAATTCTGGATCGACTTGCAAAAAAGAATAATTACACGTCATACGCTTGAGTCATTATTGTAATGGATTTATGTTGTAAATATATTTTTTCAAAATCCTACGAGGTTTTATGGAAGACGATGTATAAATTATGCATTGTTGTTCTTCTATAAAGCAATTTGAGCACTAACATGTATAAAGTATAAAGGATGAACTATTGTTCCTCTAGATGCTAAAGTAAATTTGATTTTTATAAATCTGATTACCAAGTTTCAAAACATGTAATGTATACACTAGCAACAATCACTTTATAAAGGTGTATAAAAATTAATTACGATATACATCGATCAATGCCATTTTTCATTTTTCACGTGCCTTAAGGACGACCATTAATATATTGATACATAATTAATGTATTAATTAATTATTATATTAATGTATATATAATAAAAATCATAATGTATAAATGTAAAACATAAATTAAAATATTAATTCGTTAAACAACATGGAAGACAAGAAGCTTCCTAAAATTGCTTGAAAGGTGAGTCATAACTACCATCCACTCAAGGGAGGATCGAAGAAAGATTCCAATTCTTGGATAAACTGTTAAGGGGAATCATGGAAGACACCATATTGCAGAATAAAAACACTATTTAAAAATGTCAAATCAAAATTTAAGGAGAAAGTGTGGTGTGATAAAAAGTTAGAGGAAAAAGAAAGTTAAGGTATTATAAAGGTGTATTGTAATCAAGCCTAATCTAGAAAATCAAAATTATCTATACATTTTTTTTCCAAGAATTGTAAAAAGAAAACAAACATTGTTAAGATAAGAACAAATTATCACTAGATCCATATTGTAACACATTAATATTTAATGTGTTTACATTATACATAATACATTAATACTTAAATTTATATATTACAACAATGTGATAATGTATTGTTAATATATTTAATGTTTATCATGCTACATTATCCATTACTTTTATTAGTGTATTAATGCTTGACTAATGTATTAATAATTTAGTAATCTATTATTTAGTACATTTAATGTATTTATTGATATATTTAATGTAATTTATTACTATATTATTACCTTATCAATATATTAATTAATTAATTGATACATTATATTATCAATTTATCAATCATTTAATATGATGCATTAGACACTAATGTAAATTAATACTTTAATTTTTTAATGTTTATTATATATTATTGTTTTAATATTACATTATGCATCAATATCCAATCTTGTATGAGTACTTTACTGTATTAATGTATTATATTTAAATTAATAGGATTCCCATAGCAGTTGGAATTCCTACCTTAAAAAGTCTTTCTGAGTTCCCTAATTCCATGGACACCATTTCTATTGTCCCTACAAGGGAAGAAATTTTTTCTTTAAATGACATAGAGTTTGGGGTTAAACCACAAATGCCACTGGGAAAGCTAAGGACATTGAGAGCTACCAAATTTTGAAATTTTTAAGCAGGAGGGGCCAATCCTTATCCCTCACACACAAGCTCTTCAGAGTTAGCGGAGTCAGCGGGGCTTCCCCTAAATACAGGATGCAAAGCCTCATTTGTTCCTTTTTTTTTTAAATGGGGATAAAAACATTCTCTCAATTATAGGACCATTATGAGTTAGCAGATTTTAGCCAAAGCTTTATGGAATTGTACAGGAAAAGAATATTATCATTTGGCTAGAAAGTCATGTGGCTAAAAGAACTCTGAGGCCCCAAGTAGGGTTTAGGAGATATCATTCAACTATGGCCATGCAATTTATTATGAGGCTCGTGCAGAGGAGTTCCATAATGCTAAAACCAATCCTTTTTGTTGTTTTGTTGACTTTTAGAAAATCTTTTGACATGGCATGGTTTTCCTAGGAAAAACCTTTGGGATAGGTTGGAAGAGATAAAAGTGCCTCGAGGACAGGGGTTGTTACAATAAGGATGTATGGGAACATTATCTATAAGTTTAAAAGCTCTTGAGAATTTTGGTCAAAGAGATTAACACATTATCATAGTCAAACAAGGTTGTCCCTTGTCCCTACCCTTTTGGCATATACATTGATGATAAATTAGAATGCTTGGAAACAATCGGGTTAAATTTGAGCCCTACTCTCTTTGGTATAGTCATCAATATTCTTCTTTATGTAATGATGCTCGTTCTTATGTGAGGAGTCACATGATCACTGAAAACCAACTAAGAATCCTCAGGATTTTTTTGCTTTCAATATGGGTATGACTATTAATACTGATAGACTAAGGTCATGATTATTTAATACAATAAGATCCCTTATGATGCCTTTGTATATGACAACAACAACTTGGAGAGTGACTTCCATACAAATATCTTGGAATTGATATTCTGCAGGCTCTAGTGGAATTATAGCATTGAGAAAAGGATTATTGGGGATGGAAAGCTTATTATGGGCTTGAAAACAATTGTAAACCGGTTAGACTTTGGAGTTGGGATAGAAGAAACTCCTCTTTGAGACTCTTGTTACACTTGTTATTTTTATGGATGTGAAGTATGGAGATGTAGTATCTCACCATTGAATCCTGTAGAAAGATAGAGTAAATACAAAGAATTTTATAAACTATAATCTCAAAATTAAAGGAAATAAGCCCTATCCATTCCTCCTCATTGAAACAAGCCTCTCCCATTTAGAGCATGGCTATGACTAGATGCCTAATGTATAAGAACAAGTTAAACAACATGGAGACAAGAGGCTACCTAAATTTCTTCCAAATCAAGTCATAACCACTATCAACTCAATCGAGGATGGCATAAAGGCGGCTCAATCTTGTCTAAACTATTGGGGAAGCATGGGAGAAACCATTTTTCAGAATAAGATACTATTAAAAACATCATCAAATCAAGAGTTGCAAGGAAAAAATGTGGTGTGATAAAGAGTTAAGAGGAAAAAGGAAAATTAAAAGGTATTATGAAGATGTAATCAGCTCTAATCTAGATGATCAAAATTATCTATTTGTTTTGCCAAAGTGTGAAAAAATAAACATTGCTAAGATAAGAACAAATTCTCCACAGGCTCCATAGTGAAACTGGTGTTGGTCAATTCCTAAAACTTCTTGGGATGAAAAAGTGTGTCACCATTGTGACACTAAGAAGATTGAAGATGAAAAACACTTTCTCTCTTAGATTGTAGATCTCATTTTCAAAATATTGATCCACTACCAACCTTCCTAACCCTCTTAACTCAACAAAAGTATGGTGATCTTAGGCTTCTCTTAATGCTTTTTGAGAATAGAAACACAGTCTAAAGAATCACAAGTAATCACTTACCCTCTTAAAGTCGGATATACCAATTAGGTCTTAGTAGACTTTAATCATCATCATCATCATCATCATCAACCACTTTTATAAAATAGTTGTTGCTAATTATAAACTCAACTAAAAATTATAACAATAAATACAAATTGCAAAACATATAAACTTAAAAATAGTTACAAATTAATCAAAAGTTAGTTTTGTATAAGAATACCTAAAATTTAAATAACGTTCTTAATGAACAAAATTGATGAGAGGAAGTGTCTATCCAACATTACTCTGACCCTACAGTTCTGTGATTGGCCCAAGCCCGCAATGACATTAGAGTAAACGTGCAAGCAAATCCCATCAATCCCATCAAGAAAGGCAATATTGGGATACCCGCTGTTTTTTTCTCCTCTTTTCTGTTACATTCTTCTGTTCCTGTTCCAGACTATTACAATGATTAACTTGCCTCGCCCATCTCTTTGGGGTTACATTCTTCTGTTCTTTTTCGTCTACTGGACGATTACAATGATTAACTCGCCACGCCCATCCAATGTCCTGAAGGGCAGGTATCATATGATGGTCACCGAAATTTTTATATTCAGCTGTACCCCCGCCAGTATTACTCACATCCACGGCGTACAGAGAAGGCGCTACTTCAAAAATCTTCGTTTCGAAGGTGAATATCGTTCCCTCCATATTCACCCTCCACTCTCTCCTTTTAAAATTAAATCCATTGGCCGTAGCAACCTCTTGAAACTTGGATATAATGGCAGAAACCGATTGCTTCGACATGAATCACAACAACCCTTTTGAATCCTCGAATAGAGGGGCCAGATCTAATCCAGTCGGCCAGGATGCCAGTAGACTGAAGGCATTCATGCATGGCGAATTCGGGAAATCCACAACCTCATGGCCATTGATGTTTATATTATTGTTGCTATCATGGTAATGCAATAATAAATTATTTCCATTGAAGCCCACTTTGAACCACGGGTCATCCATGATCTCGGGCATGGTAATCCGAGTGAGAGTGTTGGGATCCAGCAACCGAAACAGGAGCTCACGGACTTCCGACGGTAATCGCGTCGGGCAACTGTAATCTCCCTTCCATATTTTCTGACACAAGGGACTTAAATCGTTGTCATAATGAAACGGAATGTCGCCAACGAAGATCTCGTACAGAATTATACCGCACGACCATATGTCTGCTGGGGCACCCGCGTAACCATCCCCAGATAAGACCTCTGGAGCAAGGTAGTAAGGAATCCCGTATACTGAGTGAAACAGGCTGTCCCTCCCCACATGCTCCTGAAAGGTGCTCAGCCCAAAATCTGCGAGCTTAAGGTTTCCCCTATCGTCTAGGAGATATTTTCAGCAGCTGATCAGTGCGGTGGATTTCTGTGACAGAAATCCACCGCACTGATTAGCTGCTGAAAATATCTCCTCCATGTATTCTCCTCTACTTTAGACAGTCCTTCTAGGTCAGCTAATCTTATTTTTTGACAAACTGTTCCTCCGTTGACATATTCCATCACAAGATAGATTTTGTTTTTGTTGGCCATGACTTGGTAGAGCTGTACAATGTTGGGATGATTCAGTGTTCTCATAATGGAGATTTCTTTTTCACCATGTCTTCCAAACGCTTCCACTCTTCAATTTTTTTTTTGCTTATGACCTTAATGGCAACGCTCTCGCCAGTTTTTAGGTTTCTGGCAAGATATACCTTGCCAAATGCCCCATTTCCCAAGATTCTGTCTAACATAAACTTGCCGAAAAGAATAGTCTCCTCTTTCTGCTTGGTCATTATTGTAATGGATTTATGTTGTAATATACTTTTTCAAAATCTCGACCGTCGACCGTTTATAGATGATGTATTAAGTATCAAGCAATCTGAGCGCTAACACCCACTACAGCTTCCACTACAGTCCGTGCTTTGCAAAAAAAAATTGCGAAACTAATAACGTGGCTGCAGCTGTAGACGCTATAGTAAATTTGATTTTCACAAGCTACCAAGCTGCAAAACGTTGTCATGGGTATTTACTCTCTTTATATATATCATCTAATTGCATCCGAAAACATTTCTTGTCGGCCATGAATGTGAAGTTGCTGCGATGTGTATGTGTATGCATATGTTAGGAATGGTGAAAGGAAAGAAACTGTTAGTAACAAAAAAATGTCAAGTAGTCAACCTGACAGTGTCATTTTAAAAAAATTACAATGAATCTACTTATATAGAATTATTAAATATACAGTGATTAGAAATTATTGTATCATTTATTATTTTTTTAATTTAATGTATTAATTATTTTCTTAAAATATTTATATAATATTATATTTTTTTTATAAAAATTTACAATGAATCTACGGATAGAAAATTATTAAATAGATAGATCAGAAATTACATTGTATCATTTATTAATTTTTTAATTTAATATTAGTTTTTTAAATATTTATATAACATTATATCTTTTTATAAACAATTTTTAGTTAATAGTATCAATGTATTTGATGATTTTGTATCATATTTTATGATTTTATAAACCATGTTTAGTTAATAATATCAATTTACTTGATTATTTTGCATCAATAATATTATTGGTTAAATCAATACACTCAATCTTTTTGCCATTAAAAATGTAGCTATTTCAATAATTATAAAATATGTTGATACAAAATTTTACCATATCAAAATCATGTTATCATTTTTCACATGTAAAAATATACATCAATAGATTTTCTAACACACTCATAAGTGGAAAATGGAAATGAAGACTAATTCTTTGCCCACAAATGAAAATTTTCAAAACAATAATAAAGATCACTTTATCCTTTTTCTCATATAAAAGCATACCTCAATGGATTCTCTAACACAATGATAAGTGGAAAATGGAAATGGAGACTAATTCTTTGCCCCACATTTAATATTGTGTTAATAAAATTTAGTTAATAATGTTTTTAAGTGGATCATGAGAAAGGAGTATATAAAATTTAGTTAATAATATTTTTCACTAGTCTTCCACACAACAAATATTTCTTAATAATATACATGATTTGGGAGGAGTTATGTTTTTCTTGACTAAATATTTTCATTTTTTTCCAAAACTATTTATGTATTATTTAATAAATTTAAAATATTTTATTATCTCATATAAAATTTGTTAAATTGTCATTAAAATATCAATATCTGAGAATCTTCATCACAATATAAAAATATGATATTGTTACCAATTTAATATGAAAACCAAATACAAAGTTATAACAAAACATGGAGATACAATGAAAATTGAATTATATTAATAAATAGAGGCGTATTTGAACTATAAAAAAGATGCAGAATGAAACAAATTCACATGGTTGTAGTTGATATACCAAAAGGGATGTGATGCACATTCACCAAAATGCATTACAAGGGGCCAAAAGGTGATTCATCATAAAGAAGCAGAGAAACCCTAAACATCCAAAAGTATTACCCTACGAGATGAAATGCCAAAGGCTTGTGGACCCTGATGAGCTTAGTTGCTACCCCAACTTCGTGGGGTCATAAATGTTGTCTGATCTATGTTTTGATGCGCCCGTGACCTATTGGAAAGGTATAGTTGAGAAAGTATACATTCTAGCCCGGCAGGCCATGCCTTTGTTTCGAGGCTTATGTGCCTAGAAAACACTCTTTAGGGCCTCAAAATGGCCCCAAAAGTTCAAGACACGAAAAATTAATAAAAACTGTGAAAATTAAAAAATGTGCTTTGAACTAGTAGAATAGGTGAATAACAGCTAATATATATCTAAACCAAATATATGTTAGAATTGAAAATGCAAGAAAACACAATTCACAATGATAATTTACAATCACACACACATAATAGACACAGCGATTTCCGTGGTTTCTGAAACTTTGGGCTACATCCACAAAGAATATGCATCGGTTGTCTTATTATTCGTATTATGGAGATTACATCATATTTTCAAGTCTCTCACACACTCAATCTCTCACAATCGTTTTTGCCTCCACGGGCTTACATGTATTTATATACATTTACACAAGCGATTAATATGTAATCTCTATCCATATTCTAACCGTCTATATGGTTGTAACCAACTTACAAAATAATAGGATCAAATTTGTTTGTCCGGTAATTTGTTTGTCACCAAATCCCAACAATCCTCCACACCTTGACATCAATTAACATGATACCTTGCTCCTTCCTTTTGTTCATCACCTTTTCTACAAACTTGAGAAGCGAGGGCACCAGCACCCGCTTCTCTAATAAAGAACATGTTTCATAATCTCTCTGTGTGTGCACTAGTTTGGATTTCCTGAGGAGTCCCTCCACCTCCAACATGTCTTCCACAAGAGTGTTTTGAGACACATTCTTGATAGATCTCCTCCTATCCAAAGCACATAAAAGATATACATTACAATTATCACATACCATCTCGTGTAACCATTATTGTGACATTTGGCCTTCTCAAGCTGAAGCACCCATTTCCTTTACAACGCTGGTCATCCGCGTATCGGCAACATCGATGGTATGTGAAACATCTCATCTTAACCATTTCATCACATGCAACATACCTCCTACTGAACTTACACGAGACATAACATTTCTTCTTTATAGACATTCCCTATGCTTGAAGAAACTTATAATGGAAAGCAACAGGGATAAAAATTCGTTTTACAATGTTCATACTAAACTCCAATCATAGCTTACCATTACCATCTATGTGTACTTCTATGTCCATAATTTGTTTCGTTGCTCCTTGATCCCTCATATAGTTGTCATGTCCATCTGAATCACTTTCTTATTGATTTTATCCATGCTTTGGCTTGCATCCAGAGCATATCATCAACAAAAGAATCAAGACTCGAATGTACTACTTATAAAAGAGTATAGTCATTCCTACCCTTTGAAAATTATGGCTCACTATGAAGGATTCAAACCGCTTGTATATTTGTTTGGGTACCATTAGGCCATACAATGAATTATCTAGCATACAAAAAATTTTACTTTTGCGATCTTGAATCAACCCTTTGGTTTTCCATACATACTATATATTTGTCAATGACTACTTTGTGAGAAAGTAGGATCCCACACCTAACATCCATTTGTCGAATGTGAGCCTTAGATCTTGTCGAGCTGAGATCATCGGTCTAGATTTTGAGGAAAAAGGAGTCAATTGTACTCAAAACCGTCGAAGCTCGAAGTCATAAAGGGAAATCACGGAGGTTATAGCTTCGTGGTCGCAAGAAGAAAATATTAGCATAGGAGCTAGAGCTTCGCCATTTTAGAGTTGTCATAAAGTAGAGCTCAAAAGTCTTGGGTGAAATAAGCTTGTCTTGGTAACCAAGGGGGGTTCTATGTGAATTGATTTGAGGGTCTATCAGAGGCAGGAAAAGTGGGTCGACTCAATGGAATTGAATATCCTTGACCGAGAGGTAGCACAACCCCAAGGAGAGAAGGGGGATACATCAAGGACTAGAAAACTAAACTATAGTAAACCAATTCTATTAAATTCAAAAGGGAAATTTACTTAAT
Organism: Picea sitchensis; assembly: GCA_010110895.2. Taxonomy (NCBI): domain Eukaryota; kingdom Viridiplantae; phylum Streptophyta; class Pinopsida; order Pinales; family Pinaceae; genus Picea; species Picea sitchensis. Next base: position 36,245 of record SNQJ01S0017291.1, read on the forward strand.
AATCCATTTATAGGAGTCAATATTAAACATCGAGGGTAGATTAGGTTATGGTCTTTTACTTTCATCAGAAATATTCCTGCAACATATATTTTTTCTCAATTATTTAAATGACTCGTGGAGTTATCAAGCATAAAAAAGTAAACAAAACTTGCAAAATCAAACCCATAAATCTCATAGTTTAATGAGTGTCCCATAGCTTACACTTTCTTGGAGTTCCCGTAATCATAACCTATTAATATTTCTAGTAGAAATCCACACACAACCGATCACATGCTTGTGGATATGGCCATTTGTACAAATCTACGCCCTTTAAATGGCCCTCTGCAGCAACCTTCCATTAATGGCCGAGCAATTACCACGCAAAGATGATGAAGGATTTGTACTGATCTCCAATAAAAAAAACGCCAAACGCGTCCAATAAACCCTCGCCCAGGACAAACATCCAAACAAAATCACCCCAGCTCGGTATCAACGGAGAACAAATATGAGGTATTACAGGACGAAGGAGATCTGGTTGCTCAAGAAATTGAAATGGATGAATAGCAGGCTTATCACATGGCGACCATACCACAAAATCACTCTTCGAAGCGAAAGGCAAGGTTGGAAACAGAAGAAGCTGAAGCGACTATGGTACATGAACTAACCCCAATGGAGGTAGAACAATCAAAGAGGACTTAAGTGCAGAAGAAAAGCTGATACAAATCCTGCCCTTTAAATGGCCCTCTGCAACAACCTTCCACTGTAAATAAAACTGAGCAATTACCACGCAAAGATGATGAAGGGTTTGTCCTGATCTCCAATAAAAAATGCCAAACGCGTCCACTAAACCCTCGGCCAGGGCAAACTTCTAAACAAAATTCCCCCGGCTCGGTATCAACGGAGAACAAGTATGAGGTCTTACAGGACGAAAGAGATCTGGTAGCTCAAGAAATTGAAATGGATGAACAACAGGTTTATCACATGGCAACCATACCGCAAAATCACTCTTCGAAGCGAAAGGCAAGGTTGGAAATGGAAGCAGCTGAAGCGACTATGGTACATGAACTAACCCCAATGGACGTAGAACAATCCAAAGAGGACTTAAGTGCAGAAGAGAAGCTGATGAGGCATCTTTTGTTTGAATGGAGAAATCTTGATGACCGATTCATACCAGTTGAGGAGAAACATTTGTATAAGGAAACCTTTGAACATTATCTTTCAGAACAGGCTAAGATGGAATCCCAAGCACAACCTCCAGGAAAAAAGATGCCTCCCCCTCCCAAGCAAGCAAAAAAGAGAGGAAGGCCAACCTTGCAAGAATCCATACAGCTAGTTGGAGAAATGGTGATCAACATGGGCAAGATAATACCGTTAACAATGCTATTCCAACAACTACCCAAAAATTTATAATGAAAGTACTCTCCTGGAATATTAGAGGCCTTAATAGTAAAGGCAAACAAAGACATCTAAAAGCGAAATTGCAAGCAGAGAAACCTCAGGTTATGTTATTACAAGAAACTAAAGTTTCGGGACAGAAACTGCAGTCAATAATACAATCCCTGAAACTACAGTATGAAGTCATGACACTTGATTCGGCCGGCACCTCCGGAGGTATTGCAGTATTATGGAATGGAGCAGAGGTGAGTGTCGAAGGATGGATAGGGTGTCCCAAAATTTTATCAGCTATCTTCCGGCAGATAGGTTCCGAGAACAGCATTCTAATTTCAGCGGTGTATGGGCCTCCTATTCCAGGAGAGAGATCCAATTTTATTAAAAGCATTAGAACCTTGCGTACAATGCATCAGGAGAAGTATTGGTTACTAGGGGGGGATTTCAATATGATATTGAATCTCTCGGAAAAGAAAGGAGGAATAATAAGGGAAGATCCGGAAATGGCTCTCTTCCGGGAGTTACTTCATGATTTACATCTAGTTGACATACCCACAGTAAATGGACAGTATACCTGGAATAATCGCAGGGGCGAACGCCATCAGATTTCTTCGAGATTAGACCGATTTTTAGCTTCAGAAGATCTAGTGACAATGGATATCTACTATGTAGCTACAATTCTTCCTACTATTGGCTCTGACCACTGGCCGATTACACTGGAGATAGATGTAAGAGAAAAACGTCCAAACCGTCCTTTCCGTTTTGAATTATTTTGGTTAAGAGATCCTACCTTTCTGGAAAAAGTTAAAAACTGGTGGCATTCAATTACAGTCAGAGGACACAATAAAATGCATTCCTTTCAGCTAAGATTAAAACAATTAAAAGTAGAGATAAAACGCTGGAATATAGAAGAATTTGGGAACATACATAAACACCAAATTCGACTTCAACAGAAAACGAAAGAAATACAACAATCAATTATACTGCATGGCAGAACAGAGGAATTGGCCGTGGAAGAGGGACGTATTGTCAGTGAGCAAGAAGAGCGAAGGAAACAAGAAGAGCTGCTATGGAAACAGAAATCCCGGACAAACTGGCTGAAAGAAGGGGACCGTAACACTAAATTTTTTCATAAAGCTATGCTGCAACACCGACAACACAACAGAATTTTTTCACTGAAAGCAACAAATGGGGAACGTCTATTTAAACATGAAGAAATGGAGCAGGAATTAACGACTCACTTCAAAGACCTCTTAACCGAGCCTATCCCAAACAGGCTTACTGCTATACAAAAAATAACTCAGCATATTCCCCAGCTGATTACAAGAGAACATAATTTGGCCTTGCTATGAGAAGTCACTCTTCAGGAGGTTGAAGAGGTGGTCCTGAATCTCCCCAAGCATAAAGCTCCTGGACCAGACGGCTTTACAAGTGAATTTTTTAAAGCAGCCTGGCCATTCATGGGGTCTGATATTCAAGAAGTGGTTGAAGAA
>SNQJ01S0017292.1:17517-76426 GCA_010110895.2 Picea sitchensis
TTTGAAGCATGTTTTGGCTATTTTCCCAAATCTCCTTTAGATTTTATCTTTGGGAAGGATATTGCTATTGATGGTCAATATGACATTGATAGGGAAAAAAAGTTCATTGAACAAATTCAGTCGATACATCAAATGGTACAAGAGCAGTTGGAAAAGAGTCAAGCCAAGTAAAAAACGAGACATGACAAGCATCGTGTTGATCACAGTTTCCAAGTCAGAGATGAAGTTTGGCTTTACATTAGTAAAGAGAGGCTTAAAGGAGAAGGTAAAAAACTAAAACCAACTCGATATGGTCCTTTCAAGATTCTTGACAAGATTGGTAACAATGCCTTATATTTAGATTTGCCTCCTTATATGCAAATGTATGCAGTTGTTAATGTTGATAATTTTAAATTGTATGAGCCTACTTTGATTGATGATCAAGGAGAGCATGTTCACATTCCTTCTATAGATGATTTTTCCCCAGAATATCTTACAGAACTGCATGAAGACACAATCCTTGACAGGAGAATGAGAACTTCAAAACGAGGAAATGTGGAGTATCTTCGAGTTGGTCTTAATGGTACAAATCCAAGAAAAGCCAAGTGGATTGAAGTTGGAAAGGTGAGGGAACTATACCCTCATCTTCAAATAGATTGAAAATAGTCTTTTGGAGGTCCAAAAGCTTTCCTATGGGGAGGTGTGATCCAAGGGATCAAATTTTGCTCAAAATTCAAAGTGCTTGGAATCACTTCAAATTGAACAGGAGCGTAGGCCTCGTCGTCACGAACCCAACACAACTCGTTTGGGTTCAAACGGACGTCGGATGAGAGAGATATCCCGTTCTGTTCAAAACGTCAAACAAGCAAAAAAAAAAGGGATGTTGACTGTACAATCCGTACAATCCGTACGGATGCTGACATGGCATGTCCGAATGACCCGTGGTATAGTTGAATTGGTAGGAAAATATGACATGTGGCATTCATTTATTGACAAATGTGGACAAATGATATGGTGACACATGGAAGTTTTTGGTTGGTTGTACGGTGCCACACGGCCCAGTCGTGGGCTACCACGTGGTACCCTGTTATTGGGTTGTTTGGTTAAAAGTTTATGGAGTCCACTAGACTCAACCCCGTGACCTCCACCTCTATCCAAATCTTTAACAAAGTCCGACCAACCGACGCGCCACAATATGTGTCTTGTTATATATATGAGTTAATATATATTTAACTTTGATTTTTTGTATGGTTGGCGTGGGGATTTGGGCTGGGGCTTATCCCCAGCCCCCAGTCGCACGACCCATATCCATATGACCATACAGTGGGATCCACGACCACCATTGGCATGCACACACGCATTTTGAATTTGGTTTCAAATGGTTATACAACCAATGCCCGCCACTTGTCATGATAACATTTTCTCTTAAAGTCTTGGCCCTTTTTTATTTAAACGCGCGGTCACATGGGTCACATGACCATGGCCTTGGCGGTTAGGGGCTAGGCACACCCATAACCGTCCTACAGTTTGCATCGTTTGTGCGTTTGCGCCTGGTGCTGAGTTTTAACACATAAAAGCGCATGGGGGCTAGGTTGAGGCAACAAGGGTGCATTTTGGCGATCCAGAGATAGCAAATTTGAAGGGGAACTTCCAAAAAGCCCAGCTAGGGGTTTTTGGACGTTCTGAAGCCATTGGATCCATCTATTTGGCATTTTGATCATTGTAAAGCACATATTTTAGCACTTTGAGAAAATAATACAAAAGATCCATTGGAAGCTGGACCAAGAGATGTAGCCCAAGAGAGGGGTGAACTCCTTTATCATTTGTTGTGTTATGTGTTTTCTGTTCACTGTTTATTGTTGTTGTTTATATGCATCTTGAATGAGTAATTTCTATAAAATTTGTGTTGCAAAATTGATCTATTTTCATTTTAAGACATGAATTAAATCTTGCAAATATTTTCAAAAATACAAGTCTTCTTCATTTTTAGATCACACACCTAATATGGTTGGATGAAGGCCCTGCCATATTCAAAATTTCCAAATCACATAAAGTCCTGAGCCGGTGTGATGCTTGAAGGGGATACTGGTGTGAATTGTTCACATGGATTAAATAATAAGTAACAACTTATTTTGCATGACTCAAGGACTAATATCTCTTAAAAACATTGGTTTACCTTGTCTTATATTCTTCTTTGTTTTGGACGGCTCTAACATGGTTCTTTAAGGGATGTCATATGTTTTCACCCAAGAGGTTGTGCCCTTATTACAGGACTTTGGCATGTGTGATACAAAGAAGTGAGTCATTTAATGAATTTCCATATTCCGACATGAGCTATCACATCTTCAAAACCTTGGATGATGATGGGCTTGGTTTTTTCAGATTTGGTCATGATGGCACACAAATGGGATGGAATTCAACATGGTGGGTAGAGTACCCTAGAGGTTATTTTTCACTGGATTGAGGACGTTGCAGCAACAAAAAACCAAATACTATGCAAAGATGAGATGCAAATGCCTCCACCTTTGACACAATGACTTGGACCCTTGACATTGGCCTCCATTGGATGATGACATCACCTTCTAGGGTTTGATTATGATAGGTTTTGATGTCCCTTAGGGTGCCACTGATTATGTATCATGACCATGGATGATGAGATGCACCCTTTGCCATGATTTCACCTTGGGATGATGCCACATGGCCTTGTGAGGCCCTCCTCTAGCCTTGGGAGGATTGACATCACCACACGTGTGGCATTTATAATGGTTTATATGCATTTTTATCATTTGTAGAGGCTACTTGAGGGGTCAACCCCACTTATATTACTATTTCACTTGATTGTGTGGACAAATGTGCTATATTTTCCTCATATAAAGAGGCTAGCACTTGGATATTTCATTCATCATGACATTCCTCACTCTTGTGGGGTAACCCACTCTCAAAACTTTCACTATTTTTTGTCTCTTGGCTCTTTTCTCTGATGTGCTAGCCTTGGAGGAGGTTCTTTGTGGATGTTTAGCTATCTTGAATGGATAATTTCTGCAATTAGGTTTTGAATGATCATGTTGCTTGAAGGAGGTAAGTAATTTTCTGTAATTTTGTGTTTCCTGCTAATGTTAAAGGTTGAATTTCTATCTTGTTTCGTTGAAACTCTAAGAAGGAGACATAAGTGTTTCTCTCCCTCAAAAATTATTTATTTTCCAAGTTTGTGAAGTATTCTTGTTAGGGTTAAAATCCTAAGGCCCAAAAGTGATTTCACTTTAGGGTTTTAACCCTAGAATTTGATCATTGACCTAAGTGAACCTAGAAGAAGGGAAAAATGACACTTAGGGCCCAAGAGTGTTTACAACCTAGGTATCTCTTTCCTCAAAGTCTAAGACCTAAGGCCCAAGTGTGTTTTCACCTTACGGTTTTGACTTTACCTCTCTTGTTTCACCTAGTTTAATCTTCAAGCTAGTGCATTTTAGACTCCATAAGCCCTAGATGACAATGACACTAGTCTAGAAGTGTTCTTAAGGTTAAAGTAGATATTAAAATAAAATTTATCTATCTCTTAAGCATCCTACTAACATTGCTAACCCTAACTATAGCAAACTTTTAATACTTTTTGTTGTTATAATAAAAGTTTGCTACAACCACTGAAAACTACATTAATTTGCTGCATGCACCCATTTATAAGTGGATTAATTTGTTCATAAAATACTTATAGAAATTAGATAATGTTACACTTGTTGAATGTTACTTTTTGTGGTGAATTGCTACATTTTTTTATCAACTTTATTTGTTGCTGCTGCAAAGTATTAATTGTTGTTATAAGACTAGTGTATTGTTGTAATTTGTAATAGCCATAGAAATTATTGATTTTCTAGTGTCTAAAGGCTCATTATTGCACTATATAACTTGGTAATTGTCTATTATATGTTGTATATTGTTTATTGTCTCGTACAGGTACAACAATTATCTCATTATCTTCTATCTCTTTCCTAGACCTAACTAATAGGTAACCAAGATAAGGGGTTGTAGGCTTGGATAATATTGCTATTTGGTCCCTTGAGGTCACTAGGGAAGCCTCCCTTGTGGTGGACCTCTTCCGTCACTAAAACGAGGGAAGTCTCTACTTAGGTGACAATGGTAGGTTCTTCCATAGTTACATAAGATTTTGGATCTTGTGGAGGGATTTGAACATGAAGTAAGAATATTGTGATAACAAGGCCAATGAAACTCAATGAAAAGAGCCAATGAGCCCAAAGCCAAGTTTTATAAAAAGACAATAATGGATCCACAATAAACTAGAGCTAAAATCCATGCCCATAACTCAATTGGATGGCAAGAACAAAATCAATGAGTTAATACCCGAGCATCAAATTGCTTTGATACCAATGATGTGAGAAATCCCACTCATGAGGGGAGTTATATACAAGAAGTGTGAAATAAAATCTTTGACTATTTTTTATTAAGTAAACACATTATTTTATAGGTTTACATCAAGAGAACTAACTCAACAAAATAAGAGAGAAAATATAAACAAAATCTTAAAACCTAGCAACTAAGTAAAGTAATAGAGATGGTTAGAGATAGGATCTCAACTACTCCATGATAATATGAAACCAAGAAGGATTTGTCACACCAAACCACAATAAAACTTTCCTGCAAAAAGTAATAATTTGATATACTAAGTAAATAAGATAAGAACTAAGAATTAAAATCCATATATTTCCCCCTAACAACATAAACATTAGCCTCTAATGCTTTCAGGAGAGAGGAAAAGTGTTGTTTCATTTGGTGCTGAGTGTCGGAGAGGCATTTTGGTTAAGTTCTGGGATCTGTGCCAAAAGGATATAAAAGGGTAATAGAAATTCGGAAGGTGGACCAAAGCGCACCACAGAAGAAAACTTCAAGGAGTCAAATAGCATGACCAAAGGATGCGTGATGGAGCAACACATAGAAGGAGGAAAACAATTATAAATTGTAGGGTTTGGGGACATTTTGTCCACTTTTTTAACGGGTTTTGGGGGACACTTTGTCCACTTTTGTAATGGGATTATCCCTATTGGTATGTATAAATATGTAAGAAAGGAAATAGTGGGGGCGGGGATGTGAGAGATATATGCATGTGGTAGTACATGTAAGTGGTGAATGCCTTTTGGTAAGGGAGTCGAGTGGAGGAAGAGATATATAGTATGATTGAGGAGTGAACTCGCACTGCAGAAGAATGGCTAGGTAGGTTTGGGATGATATTATTGTTGCATATTTTGTAGCGTAGTGCGCAATTTTAAGACAACTATTAATGAATAATATAAGAAGCCAACTATTGTGGACGTAGCCTAAGGTGGGTGAACCACGTAAATCTTAGTGTTATGGTGTGTTTGAAATTTATGTTGTTTTCTGGTTTATGTTGAATGAATGGATCATATATGATATTGTAATGTTGCGCATATATTATGTTGCATAACAAAGTAACTGTTAGCTATTAGAATTGTGCATGTAAAAGGGTTCAAATGATGTCTCACTTCCCCTCAACACTGTGAAACCTTGGTTTATGCAACCCCTCTATATGCCTCGGGTGAGACTTTACTTTCTCTACAGGTGATGCTGAAAGGGATGGTGTCTAATGGTTTTGGTGGTAATTGAATGGTAAACCTCGAGTCCACCCCCTATGTGCCAACACATGGTTTCGTTGTAGGGATCAAGAACTTTAATTGAGGGGAATTATTTGGAGGTTGAATAAAGAGGAAATTGAAGAATGGATGGAAAGAAAGCAACACGACTTTTCCAGAGAACATAATAGAAACCCTAGACTTGACAACAAGCAATGGTTACAAAGGTATGATTTCATAGATCTGCATGAAATTTTCTTTGGTGAATTTTCGATTATATTGACTAAATGGTTAGGAAGGTTAGTGGAGAGCGTTGGGAGATACATAGTTGAAGCCCTAAGAAAATGGATTCCTGAACTGATTAGACAAATCGATATTATAAGTTATATGGTTTCTCGCGTAGTAGAAATCTGGTTGAATAATATACTAGGGGGATATATTACAGAATTTGCAGTAGATTGTACCCAATCTTATAGTGTCGCGAAGAGGGACTTTTTCAAAGGTCCGCGCATAAGATATTTGAAATTTTTTTCTACTTGGATAAAGATGTTAATGCATCAAAATAATGTCATGACAATGGAGTATGATAACTAAGCACCTTCACACACATAGGGGAACTAGGGGATGACCGGAGGAAGGTCTCAGAGTGGGAAGGATGAGTGGATGGAATGAGGATGTCGAGAGAAGATATTATCTCATATGGAGAGATTGGAGTGTTGTGCTATGGGAAAATGTTTAGATACAATAAGAAGAAGACTGTGGCTGTAAAAAGGAGAGAAACAAAGAGAATTCGAGGGAAGTGAACCTTGTGCATAACTCCAGATCACACCATACAAATAAAGGAAAAGGAAAGAAATAGATCCTCAGTACTATCCAGTGGAAGAAATAATTACATCTTAGATTAGAATCTTTGTTGAACTCACGACCCCATGTGGGTCATTAAGAATTGAAGCAGAAACAGGGGCTTGTTCAAGAGAAATTGTAATAAGTGGAGGAAGTGAGAGAAATAGTTAGAATAGCGGGAACACCACAACAAACCAGAGCCAATCAACATCACCAAAGGTAAGTACAATACCTAATACAATGGAAGGAGTATATCATATGCTGATAATTCCTAAGCTTCAAGGAACATGGTTAGAGGACCCTGAGAAACACCTATTTGTATGTCAGACAATATGGACTGTGAATAATGTCCAAGACGAGGCAATGGAAAATCACGCAATTGGCCATGATGTTCATAGGTAGAGAATTATTGTGGTATATGAAGTTTTATACCACTACACTGACCAGACAGTCAAGAACTTTGGAAAAAATCAGAAAAACATTGCTAAAGGAATTCATGAAGATGAAATTCGAATCTCAATATATTATAGATCTAAAGGAAATTAAGAAATTACAAAATGAGATAGTCTGGGATTTTGACTAGATATTTAAAGATGTAATGGGTAGGTTAACCTTTTAGATTCTTGATGAACAACACCATGAATGGTTTATATCAGGTCTATTGTCGCACATTCATTGTCTATTAACACATCAGAAGGTCACGTTGCAGCTTGAAGCATTGGAAATCATGAGGAAATTAGAAGCATATCCTATAGGAGATGGAACATGTATGGTGTAGGTACAATCAGAGTTGGATGCATTGAGAATTCAATTATAAAAAATAACGAAAGAAAAAGAGAAAAACAAACATGTTTGGTGTATAACATGAAAGACAAAAGACCATAGAAAGGAAGAGTGTCTAGCCTTCACGCAAGATATGGCCATAGGAGCACCAAACCCGTTGGCAGGAGTAGGGTACTGTGAGATATGTAAGCCATGGGGGCATCATCCATCTTCTTGTCCCATTCTACATAAATTTTAGAGAACCCTGAGAAATTTATTCTGTAACTTTTACAAATAGGTAGGACATGATGAGAAATATTGTCACGCATTTGACTTGATGAGAGAGTACACTTCATATTCCTACATAATCTAGGAGGAAAATGTCGCAGCAGAAGGAGGAATACCATTGTATAATACTACAAGAAGACTTAATCACGGTGGACATGGAGGTTTCGATGGAGGAAGAGGAAATGGAGTATTTGGTCGAGGAGACAGAGGACCAATAATTTGTTACAACTACAATCAACCAGGACATTTAGCAAGAGATTGCCCAAATCCTTGCACAACATGTACGTATTGTAGGGCCTTGGATCATGCGATAGAAGTATGTCCTCAATTTATAGAAAAGTGGTAGGTGAGAGGGAATCAGAACCAACATCAAAGACAAAATCAGAAAAAAACCCAAAACATACAGATGATAACCACTGAAGAACGTGATGACCAACCAAAAGTAGCAGTTGTTATGCACAGTGGAATGATAATCACACTAGAAGAAACAAAGAAAGGAAAGGGAGTAGAACAATGCATAATAAAATTAGTTGAACCCATGACAACATTCAATCCATTGGAAGAAAGGGATACTTATCAACAAGTAAGGAAATAAATACTAGGACTAGACTGGATAGCTTCAACGTCAAAGATAATACCCTTATACGATATGCCACCGATGTATGAGCGCACTATTCCAGACAAAAAATTCGAGAAGGTAAATACTTTGAAGTAATCTATAAAACGTTATTTAGAATTGATGCAGGACGAGACATCATTGAATACATTGTGCATGATGATTGATCAATTTACACACGACAAAGAAGTACCTACAATGCAGAAAGCAATGAACCAAGTTTGGTGCAAGAAGAGGAAAAACAAAGAGTTCATATTAAGTGCACAGATAGGGGAATATGACATGGATAATGTCATCTTGGACTTAGGATTAGACGTTAATTTTCTCCCAAGACAGATGTGGGAAATGATGGGGACACTGAAGCTAGTGTGGATGACTATCCAGTTGAGGTTGGTAAACCAACATAAGATAATACCCATCGGGAGACTGGTAGGAGTACCTATAAACATAGATGGAGTGCAAAGTGTTGTTGAATTTGAATTCATCGAGATTCTGGATAACAATTAACCGTACCCTTCTTTGTTTGGACTAGATTGGGCATTCGAAAATGAGGAAATTATGAACCTGAAGAAAAGATAGATGATTTTTGAAGGAGGCTTAAAGGTCACTACGCCATTATACCCTATGGAGGTATGAATATATGTGAATATTGCAAGAAAGGAAATTTACAACTTATACAATATGACATCACACATTGATGACTAGGTCAATCCCATTGCAGATGGTGCGCTTAGTTGGAAAAGCATAAGATCTTGTGCATCGAAATAAGAGGAAGAACTTGAACACTGGCATCACATGTTGCATGAAGTATTGACCAGAAGGCATGCGTGCATTACTCACTGTTTGTTTTGGATTGGAATGGAGGTACGTGATACACCAAAGTTCAACAAATTAACTAAGGTAAGTTCTTTTGTTAACAAATTCGAACTGCAGATACCTGAAGAAAACATATTTTTAGTGTTAGATGTTGCATTGAGAGCAACCCCAACGAGATGTTGGGAAACCCACAAGGAAGGGATAGAGGATTGGCCAAGTATAATGTCATGCAAATTAGGTTTGAAAGAAAGGATAATATGCCCAAGTATACAAGCATGAGAGATCTGAGAGACCATGTGGCACGATGTATGACAACTTGGAAGAAAGTGCCAAAACATGAATGGACACACAAATTCATACATACAATGGAGACAATTCCTAGGAGTTGGTATTCATATTTAGAGTTGTGCAAGGGAGCAACAAAATGGGAGGAGCTCATCCAAAACTTTAAGATAAAATTTACTTTTGAAGCTGGGTCATATTTAGTTGATGCAGTATTACAAGTCGTTAGAGGAATTTTTTTTATGGAAGAAGGACAAGTAGAATTAGTACCTACATATAGTAAAAACAGAGAGTCTACAACAATACATGAACTATTGGAATGTTATAACATTACCGAGGATGAAAAAGACTAAGAAGACTCGAGAAATTTATAAGTATCAAAAATTGAAGGGGAGCATGACATATCAGGTCCAACACCTAAATTTGATGCATACACGAAGGCATTAAGAGTACTAAAAGTGAACATTGGCATGAAGGAGAAGCCAACGTTTGCAAACATTGGGGATTATTGGAATGATGACACCATGAAAAAGATCGTAGACTTATTATGCAAATATCAAGATATTTTTCCAACCACCTTTTTAGAGATGAATGGGATGGTTGGAGAATTAGGTGAGATGAAAATTTCACTGAAACCATATGCTAAACCAGTGTGACATAGGCCTTATAGGTTAAATCCAAAGTATAAGGAAAAAGTGAAAACAGAACTTGACATGATGATAAAAGTTGGTATAATTGAGTCCATTGCAAAATTTGATTGGATAAGTCCGATGGTGGTCCAAGATAAGAAGACGAGAGGTATTAGAATTTGTGTAGACTTGAGAAAATATAATGATACATTCTTTCATGACCCATTCTCGACCCCCTTTACAGATGAAGTATTGGAAAACGTAGGAGGGAATGAGACCTATTCATTCACCGATGACCTTTCAAGATACCATCATATGAATATTGTGCCAGAATATAGACACAAGACCACATTTGCGACGGAGTGGGGAAGTTTCCAGTACACAGTGATGTCGTTTGGGTTAAAAAAATGCACCTATTGTGTTTTCTAGAGTAGTTGTCACAACATTTAAGGAGTTTATTCATCATTTTATTCAAGTATACTTAGATGAATATAATGTCTTTAGCCTATTTAAATATCACATAGAAACTTTAAGGATGATGCTTTATCGATGTAGACAATATCATATTTTGTTAAACTTGAAGAAATGTATTTTCAATGCACCATTTGGGATACTATTAGGCCATGTAGTATGCAAGAAAGGTCTATTAGTTGATCCGACCAAGATAGAAATAATTGTTAATTTACCACCACCTAAATCAGTGCAACGATTGAGAACAACATTGGGCCATACAAGTTACTACTGGAAATTTATTAAAGGTTATGCGTAGATTACATCCCTAATGGATAAGTTACTGAAGAAAGAATCTGAGTTTTAGTGGAACAAAGACTATCAAAAGGGTCTAGATATATTGAAACAAAAGTTAGTAACTGTGCTCATACTAGTATTCCAAGATTGGAAAAAATAATTTCATGTCCATGTGGATGCATCATTAATATCACTCGACATAGTGTTATCCAAATCTGGGGAAGGCGAGTTGGATCATCCAATTACATTTGCTAGTAGGAATTTGTCGACTACTGAGAAAAATTACATGACGACAGAAAGGGAAGGAGTAGAAATGGTGTATGCTTTACATAAGTTCAAAATTACCTATTGGGATGCCACTTCAGGATGTATACATATCATTATTCACTCAAATATCTCGTGAACTGATCCAGGTGGATATTGGTGGCCACCCACCTATTCCAACTAGCTCCTCTTGACTGTTTTTAGTTCAACACGTTCTTTTGTTCTTCTTTGTAATTGTGGGTTCTACACTTCTGGGGATTTTAGAATCCCTACACATCTTCTAGGTGGAGACTAGTGTCCACCCACCTAATCCAACTGGCTTATTTTGGAATTTTTCATGTCAGCACATCTTTCTATACTTCCAGGTCCATTTTGAGGCCCTAAACAATGTTTTTTTGTCTTGCCATAGTCAAATTGTAGATGGAGTTAGATTTTGGCGTCATAATGTGTAGGATGTCATAATGTGTATATGGATTTGGAGTTTTCCACGAGCCTAAAATGAAGGTTGTATTCAAAATTTATGACCTCAGGAAGTTTTGGTACCTACTTACCCAACGAGCCCCACATAAATTTTGACGTTTCACCTTCTAGGGTTAGGTTTTTGGATGTATAGGGTTTTGGAATTCATGAGTAATGTTAAAAAGGCCTCTGGAGTCTCATTGTAATCATTCTTCTCAGATGGATGTATGTAGAAGCCACATCTCTTCTCAGAGATAGCTACCACCATTCAAGCAAGTTGTTTTCAGTTCTGTAATTTTACAGTTTCAACCTATTTCATTTATTCAATATAAGTTATTGTTCAATGGATATCTCTTGTTGTTATCCATATCTCTGTGTTATTGTATTCATTCTATTATTCAGTTCATTCTACTCATAAATCCAGATCAATGGTATCATAGCGGTTTGTTGTTCATTTATTTTTTCTTCATGCATGTTCCTGACAAGATCTGGGGACAAGAAGTTGGGATTTGAACCAGTCAAGCCTTTGCAAGATCGGCCACGTAGATCCCAACAAAAACCCATGGGGGACGAAAAAAAATATGATGGAGAAGGAGATCCTTTTAAAATGTTGCTCGAGGAAGCCCTTGGGCGACAAAAGAACGAAATGATGGACAAATTTGCATATCTCCTTCGGCGGCTGCCCACAAGGGAAGCATCTTCATCAAGTTACCATGCAACCCCCTTCAAGGTACATGTAAAATTTTATATACCATTATTTGAAGGACTGATAGATGAAGATGTTGTAGATAAATGGTTGAATCCGCTTGAAGGGTATTTTTTGGTCAACAAGGGATGAAATTATTCCTTATGTTTCATGAAAATATAACATAAGTCTTCACAATTATATTCCTCAAATCTTTTTAGGCATCCTTGGGGTTCTAGTCATAGGCCCCAATTGATGTAGCCCTACCTTTGCATCAAAATAGGAAGAGTCCTTCCATGCTGAAAGGGAAGCAAACAAATATTTTTCCGATAGGGAAAATATTACTTTTGCACTCCTCAAGGTCGTGCCCCAAGTTAAGGACTAGTGGGATACTTACTCTGAGCAAAGGACCATAGAGGAATATGCAATATTTTTTATCTCCCCCACATGGGATTCCTTCAGGGATTCTATTAAAGAACAGTAATACCATGTTGAAAGCTACGAGGACCAATACACAAGATGGACCACCCTGCATTAGGAAAGGGACCAGACAATACCATATTTCACCAATATTTTCCATACCCTGCACACCAAATTGGGTATCAAAGAATCTGAGTGACATATGGTGCTCAAATAATGAAACTATTTGCATAGATACATTCAAACATAAATGGATTTTCTGAACATCGCATCATTGGGTATGACTTATAGATATGTTGTGAAGATAGAGAAAAAATTTAAGCAGAAGAGGTGAGAGTTTGGATCTGCAAACTCCTCAAAGCTGAAGTAGGGAAAAGGAAGCCCCAAGCCACACAAAAAGGAACATAGAAAATATGGCCATTCTTAGGACAACCAGTTCAAGCCGCAACACAAGGGTAATGAGAAGTCAAATAAGGACACGGGAAAATGGTGTGAATACCATAAAATCCCTTGGCACAACATCGAAGAATTCCACTCCAAGCAGTCACTTGTGGATGAGCTAAAATCTTCTGAGTCAGAGGTCAATTATAAATTTGAATCAAATATAGAAGGGGGGAAGAGGATTATCGATGATGAACCTAGTGCCACTGTCGTTACCACTAAATTCTACCCAAGCGAACTAGAAGAACTAGAGGAAGGGGAATGCCTCTTTCACTCACAGATATGGGTAAAGGGGGATTCGTTTCATTTCATTATCGATAATGATAGTAAGAAGAACCTGATATTAGTAGAGGTCATCAAGTGGTTGGACCTGCCAATGACACCGTACTCACAACCCTACACCATCGGATGGATTCACCAAGGAATAGTCTCTGTGTCAGCCAACAATGTCATCTGCCCTAAGACATCAAGTCTTTCAAAGACAAGGTATTGTGTGATAGTCCTCCCCTTGAAGTTTGTGATGTTCTTTTAGGAAAACCATATTTTTGGAAGCAACATGTTGTGTATGAATCTAGACCCTGCAGTGTTATTATTACATTGGGTAGACAATTGTATAGGATACCATAGGTAGCGCCACCTACCGCTATTTCTTTAATCTCTGCTAAGAAATGTAGTAAGATCATTTCACAGACCAAAAGTTAATCTTCTTTGTGATCTGGACTCAAAGTAAGCATAAGTTCACTGCCACATCCATGGCCTCTACACAAAGCCTCTCTTTGCAGCATAAGAAAGTGGACGAGATCGTTGTTACAAGGAAAATCTATCTATGGCTAAGGGTAAATCACAAGAGACAGAAATGACTACAGAAATCAACTCTAATCTCATGTATGCTATATAAACAAATATGCTAGCAAGACAGGATAAAAGGCCTACCTCGTCTAGACATTCGATGAAGTCCACCGTTGAGCACTTTCCTCAAATAAATACACCTGCAACTTGTCCTTAACAGCCAAGAAACGCAAGCATATGGTGATAATATATAATATTATCACATTCAATAGCATAATCCATCAACATTCATAACAAATACGCCCATGGAATAACAATTCAAATATTTTCAAGATATTAATTAGACGATAAAAGGGTATTTCTATTAAAATGTAATCAACAGAAGTGAATGAATTACAAACTTCCGTGTCGGCACGGTTTGGAACTAAGAAACTAATTTTCTTCCAGTTGGGCCTCGACCACTTCAATCCTCCACCAAAGGCAAGCTCATATAAGAGAGACAATGATGTTCTCAATCATGTAGGGAAGATCTTGGGGGTTGAACCATGTGTTCAAACTTAAAAGGACAAAGGGATGTAGACTCAATATGAAGTGAATAATTTCTCCAGAGTAACTTTGCTCTCAAAGTTGAATTCTTCTCCTATTTTCCATAGCTTTGATTTGGCCTATTTGTATCCTTCAAGTTGAACTGAAGGGTTGAGTCGGAATGTTTCCAGTATATGGAAGGCCAAGGATCATAGATCTCATGACGTGACATGGAAACCCGACATCATTTTTTAATTTTGGGCACAAATCTTGATGTACGTGGCTGTAGTAGTGAAACCTATGTATACGCATGTTGTACTATAGGTAGGGCATGTATATGTGGAAAAATAATGTTTTTAGCTCTGGGATTTGCAAAAAGGGACTTCAAGTCTGCATAGGTAAATTGAAAAAGGCCTTCTGTGCAAGTTTGCATAGGGTGAGGCAACTCTTGCAATAAAAAATGCCCCATAATGTGTGAGGTCAGAGGAGTATCTGCGATGGTCTAAATACATTATAAGACCCAGAAGTAGAGTAATGGGGACCCAGCTGGAAGAACTAGTTGCTCATTACAATCTATACTGACTTTGCACACAGGGTTGCCAATTTGAATCACATTGCAGATCCATGTGAAAATATACCAAAAAAATGTCCATGACCATGAATAGGAAATACAAAGGTGGCTACATGCCAAAGTATGTCATAGTCATGAACAAGGCCCAGTAAAACCAGTCTCAAAATCAATCTGAAGATATTTGTATACAATGGGGTACAATATGATCTCCCATGATCACTGAAGTCACATAGGTACTAGTCCGATGAAAGGTAGTAACAACTCAGGAAAGCTACGACTATAAACTGATGTCTTCAAGTCTTATACACAATCCACCAAAGGTGCAAGTCTACATCATGTGAATAAAGGAGTTGAGGTCGAACACAATGAGACTTCGTTTGATTACCGGTCATTAAGGTATACCATTAACAAACGCAAGACATCCTACCGCTAATGAAAGTAGGTATCAAGGCACTGGGCACATTCTTACAAGTGTGAATAAAGGTGTTGGGGTCAAAAACTTGAAGAATACATCGATAAAGAGACATTGATGTATTCCCAACTGTCGATGGCGAGAGAACCTGCCACTAATGACTGCAAGCCTCTAGGTACTCATAGGTCTCTAGGTTTCATCTCTAGAATAGATGAGATGAAGTTGATGGAAGGAGACCTGTTGAAAGGAGAGAATTAAGGCATCTCTCATCATTCAACACAAGGTACAAAACAAGAGCTTGATGATTTGGAGGAAATCAGATAAAGAACATGTTTACAAACGAACGACCCTATGCGTCTTTCACATGTGGCAGGTGCAAGAGGTACACGAAAAAGACCCTCTTAATAGAAACCAATAAGGAAAATTGTTGAAAAAGGTAAGGAAACCACCAATAGGGATAATCACATCCAATAAATTGCACAAATCCCAATGTGTGAATAGATGTATTTCCTTCGAACAAAAGGGAAACCACCTAGTCAATGACCAATGATGAAATATCGACTTTTGGGTTCAAGGTTACCTACCAATGAGGAAAGGAGGACCAGGGTGCACAATAGGAATACAACATCATGTGATTCCGATACATACTGAGGGTATGGCCAACATGAAAAGTCAAGAGTTCTGAGGAGTGGACGACACATGTTGATAGACATCCTTTGAACAAGAGCATGAGACATATGGAATAATTTGCCAGCATAGGCTCAATGATGAAACTTTGAGATGCAGGAGGCATCAATCAAAAATCTCCATAGGGACTGGAAGAGTAACCAGTCGAGGAAGTAAACTCTCTGTAATGAGCTCAACTTCCTAAGGTCATGCTAAACCCAAAATTTTGATGACAAGTGGACTCAAAATATTTTTTTCTCTGTTCAAAGGAGACAGAACTGTTGCCAATATAAGATAATATTACCTTCTCACCTGTATTTTTTTGTTTTTTCATAGTCAAATGAATGCTATGATATAGAGGATGAAACAAGTGTCGCAAGTAAACAAAACTAGTTCCAGCAATGGAACATACCTATGCTCAATGCAAGGAGGTGCATGCGAGAGATGGAAACTCAAGGGAATGTTTCCTCCTAGGTATCGGGTGTCAAGCTGCAAAGGATATAAACGAGGCTCTTCTTGGTTGAGGATGAAAACTGCAAAGGTGAACAACTTATAATGCAAAAGTGAGAACCGACAATAGGTTCAATACTGCAACCAAGGGCATGAGATGCAATTACAACTTAATGCCAAAAAATGATCTTTTTCATAATATTAGTCTACTTGGTTTGAGAAAGGGTAAAACTTGCACCAAATAGATGTCCTTTCAAATCCAATTTACGAGTGTGAAAGAGACAAGTTCACTCGACAATATTTTCTCTTTTTGAAAACGAGTCGAAAAAGAGCTTAAATCAAACTCGCTTGGGATTCCTCTAGGTATAGGTTAGCATGTTTATGAGTAAGAAATGAGGTTCAACATAAAGTCATGTGTTAGCTATAAGGGACTCCCGGTCCTATGGAAAAAATCCTTGCATGGGCACCGAATGAAGTAGAGGATCTAACGAGGGTACCCATGTCTGGGAAGTCTCTACCATTTGATAACGATGCTTCTAGTTGCAGATAGAAGGTTATGTGTCGCTATAAAGTGTGTTCATACCTAAGGAATAAGAGCGACAATCATAGAACGCTAAAAATGTGTATGATAGAATGGATACCTATCATATATGTTGGGTAACGAGAATACATGTCCAAAGTTATGAATGGGTGACATGGCACTGAAAACTGAAAGAATCCCTGTATTAAACTACAAAAACCAACTCAATCCACTGTCGTATTAGTCCATTGGGCCAAAATATTGTCTGAAACTATGCGAAGTGGGTAAATTTTTTCTATAAATAGTAAAAAAAAACCAAATTTACTATACCATTTGTATTTTTTACCCATATAGTGGATTTTGGACCAAATTACCTCCGAACTTCAACTGGTGATTGCAAGAGTTATGAGAGACGAAATCGATGATCGTCTGGACCAGGTAACTGATATTACTCTCCTCTTTCTTTTCAATGGATTAGATTTTGTAATTAGGTTCCATTTTTAAAATTATCTAGGGCGCAATTTGAAACTTTAGGTGTACATAGGCTACAATTCATCGGGTCGCGTATACGCATGCTTATACGAAGTTGTTTAAAAGAAAACCGGCGTATAAGAATCCCTATACGTGACTGTGAACACTACAATCCACTTATATGTTCATAAATAATGTTTTTTAGTGGTTGCTAACTCAAAAATGGGTTTGTCTCTTGCAGAATGGTGCTAGAGTGGAGAGAAAGAGAACATGAGGAGGTAGATGTTTCAATGGAGAGAGATCCACGGGCCCAAATGGCATTTAAAATATGTGGGCTATATAAGTTTTGGGATATAAAAGGCATGAGGTCCCAAATGAGATTGCTATAGTTTCTCATGGATTACTGGGATCCAGATAGTGAGAGCTTTAACCTTGATGGACAACCATTAAGGATTGAAGTCAAGGACATTTATTTCTTGATGGGATTGTTGCGTCAAGGTGAGGTGGTCAACCTCAAAGCCCAGGGAGCTGGGAGTGATATGAAAATTGAGGAATACATAGATGCTCATTGCATTACAGGGACTGAGAAGGCTGGGAGTCAACTCCCCATTATAATGATAAACAATCTTAGTCTTAATATTGTTGTCCTTGTTTTGACATGGATCATAGGATTGACCTATTTGCACTAGGCATCGAGGCCACTTATGTTCTACTCAGTGGAGTGCTTGAGACCCACAATGTATGATTGGTACACCTCACTGCTAGCTAACATGAAGATCCGGTTGATATAATGAAAACATGGTAGTAAAAGGAACTTCGGGTTTTCTTCTATCCTGTGTAGCTTTTTCTTCAAGAAGGTTCTAGGCTTGGGACCTAGAGTTGATATTATTTCGCGTGGACCTCACAATATAGCCATGGAATGGTGGACTGAGGTGATGAGGTGACATAGGGGAGGTAGGGTGTCAACACCCTACAACGATGAATTCTTATTCTGGTGGAGACGATAAGTGATAGATATGGATGACTACCCTTACATAGGGATCAACTTAAGAGGAGATATTGACATGCCATTACCACTAGTGTCCTCCTACAAAGACATAGGTATGTCAAAGTTTTTTAAATATTTCATTTTTTTGTATTTTTGTATAGGAAAACAAAAATATTTTTGAATGATGTTAAGTACTAATTAGACATGTATGTGACGTAGACGTAGGTCCACACCGGTCGGATGGACTTCCATGACATTGTCAGAGGCACCGAGGAGATGAGGCAGCGAGAGGGGATGTAGAGAGAGTCCTTCAAAATGTGCAGGGAAACCTGTCTCATTTGACAGAGAGGATTCTTATGGTTCAGGTGGAGGATCTTCTGGAGGTTATGCAGTGACAGGTGGTGGGTGTTCCCAGTGCTTAGGTGAGACTCTTTTGGCATCTCGCAAACACCGTAGTTTTCTATCATGACACTCATCCGATGCCACATGCGTAGATGTCATGACTATTGTATGACCAGATGTATATGTATATTGGGGGTGTTAGCCCCAATTTTGTACCATAAACATTATATTTTTTGAAATATATATAAAAACATGGTTCTTCAGCTTTACTTATGTTACAATGTGTACATTGATGAGAATTTTTTCTTTGCTTTAGTTATGTGACAAATGCCAATCTAAAACAAAATTAGCATATGCAACATATACATAATTAGAACTCCTAGGTATGTGATGATAAGTAATAAAATCAATTTTTCATTCCAAAAGTCGTACCTGTAGGAATCGTTGGAGTAGAGTAGGGTCACGCACATGATAAATGTCATTCAACTGATATACTACTAACTGGGAGTCTAGACGAACCTCCAAAGAGAGAATAAATGGCATCGAGAAAAAGTTCTACAATGACGCTATATTTGGCCACATTATTCGTGGATGGCCCTAGGAATACGCCACCTGTTGGCACAGGGGCAGACCTAGGGTTCACTCGAAGAGCATGCCAACAAGCCCTAGATACTGGCCCTTTCGACAACACCTACGAGGTAGATGCAGTCTCACCCGAAGCAGCTATGAGGGGGTTGCAGGACAGAGATGTCTACAACCAGGGGAATATCAAGTGGATCTTATATAACAACAATCACAATATCCATATATCACTTATCAACGAGATCTAATATATCTATCTAACACAGTAATGCAAATAACAATATAATAATGACAGAGATTAAAGCATAAATCACTCACACAACACAAAATATACGTGGTTCACCCTCTCCATAGGGCTATGTCCATAGAACTGTGCTTATGATATATTAAGATAAAGCTTACAGTTTAGATCTGCACTCTTGGCCAGCAAATCCTCTCTCTTCTTCTCTCTTTCTCTCCCCCTTCCTACGCACCCAACTGCAGGATCTGATCTTTGCACCCAGCTGAAGATCTTACAATATCACAAGGCTCTCACACTCAATACTCTCTCTCTCTCAATACAATGATCTCCCACTACAACAATAGAGATAAATCAATAACAATATCATCATCCCCCGACCCAGGTCCTCTTTACCTTTATTTATACATTTACAATACCTCTCCAAAAGCCCTAGGCCGAAACCTAGGTGTCAAAACCCTAATTACCAAAACCCTAGGTGTCTAAAACCCTAGATCAACTTGATCCACTTTTTCGAGACTTTGCCAGCATGTCTTTCCTTCTTTCTCACGTGGTGCTCCAAAGCATCCAATGGTGGCTTTTTACAATTCCCGAGTCGTCCTCAGTCCATCTTCTTTGCTGATCTACCATCCTCAATCTCCTAATCCAACGGCTTGTGTTTCCGCACCTCGCTCCATCTTTTCTGCTCTTTTGCTCACTTCGACCCAGTGACAGTCACTGTGTCTCCTGCAAAGTTCACTTTTTACCTTTTCTTCCTTGTTTTCTGTTTCCTTTCATAACCAAGGGATAACAGGCTCCCAACACTCACCTATGACTCGTCCCGACGCACTGCAGATCTGATCCTTTCGTTTTACTTCGACTTTGTACTGCGCAGTGCAACCTCTGCTTTCTGCTTTATGCCTCCTTCCCGTCCTTGTGAAGACTGTATTTTCTGTGTTTAGTACCCAGTTTCAACTACACCTGGTACCTAAACCCTTTTCCTCATGCCTTTACTTGGAGTTGTGAAGCAACTGGTTGTCATAGTACAACTTCAACTGACTCCCATTCACCAATCCTTATTTCCATTCTCCATTCAACGTCTTTAGCTGTGCAAATCCTCCTTCTGTAACATAGGTGATCTCAAATGGTCCTAGCTAATGCGTTCTGAACTTCCCAGGGTGTTTGATAAACTTACTGTCATATACCAGTACTAAATCATCTTGCCTGAATATCTTCTTCTTGATGTGCCTGTCATGGTAGGCCTTTTCTCATTCCTTCTGAACTTGCTGATGGAAGCCTGCAATGAATCTTCCTTCTTCTAGTTTGACTAACTGCGCTAGCCTCTCATGAACAGTGTCGGTATCATCCATGTCTGTAAATGCAACAATCTATAAGCTCGGTACCAAGTACTCCATCAGGACAACAACTTCAAGTCCATAAACCAACTTAAAAGGGGTTTGCGTTGTCAATTTCTTGCAAGTGGTTCTATAAGCCCAAAGTACTGTTGATACTCTTAAATCCTAGTCATCCCTATTCACACTGCAAATATTTGTCAGTGTTGTCTCCAACATTTTGTTGAATGCTTCAACCGTTCCATTTTCTTGTGGATGGTAAGGTGTACTCTTCTGATGGTGGAATGCAAATTCTTTAGTCAGGGCTTCAACTGTCTTATTGATGAAATGTGTACCTTGATCACTCATAAGGACCTTAGGGCATCCAAACCTAGTTATTATGTCATCAAATATAAAAAGTGCAGTTGTAGTTGCACTACAGTCCTTGACTGCTCTTGCTTCGGCCCATCTAGTTAGGTATTATGTCGCAGTGATAATATACCTTGCTCCTGTGCGTTTTCCTGGTGGGTTTATAGGTCCCACGAAGTCAATGGCCCATTTTTCAAATGTCTGTAGGGTCATCTGCGGTGCTAATGGCATCTCATCTCTTCGGGATGGTTTTCCAACTCACTGGCATATATCGCATGCTCTGGTATATTCTTTAGCATCTCTGTGTAACGTAGGCCACCACAGGCCAGCTCGCAGAACCTTCTGCGCATTTTCTTTCCCTGCGTAATGTCCTCCTGTGATGCCTTCATGAAATTCTATGAGGATCATTGGGTGCTCTGTTTCCATAATGAATCTTCTTGGTATCTCATCAAGTCCCATTTTATATAGCTAACCATCTATCAGTAAAATATCTGTAGCACGCACCACCGACTGTTTTTTCTGGGAGATTGTATACTCACTCGGAGCCATTCATGTTGACAGGAACTAGACTATGTCTGCGAAGTGGTCATAAATCATTCTAATGGTGAGAATTTGTGCATACGGTAATGTATCCTCCAGACTGGTAGGTTCTTCGCCATGTTCCAACCTCGACAGGTGGTCGAGGCCCTTGTTCATTTTTCCTAGCTTAACTATGATCTCAAAATCATACTCTTGAAACAACAGAAGCCATCTGCATATTCTCCCCCCCAACACTGGTTTGTTGACTAGGTACTTCAACACGGAGTGATTAGTAAACATTTTAAAGTGTCTTCCCAAAAAGTAGTGGCGGAATTTTTGCAATGCATACACCATGGCTAGTCCCTCTCTCTTTGTAGTGGTGTAATTAACTTCGGATGTGGACAAATTCCTGCTGGAAAATGATAATGGATGATCAATGTCCTCTTCTCTAGGTTGTGCTAGTACTGCTCCTAATGCAATGGAAGACACATCAACATGCACATGAAATTCCTTGATCCAATCTGGAAAGACTAGAATAGGCGTAGTTACCATCTTTTGTTCCACTGTGTCGAAGCTCTATTGGCATTCTTCTGTCCAACCGAACTGACAGTCTTTCTTTAATAACTTCTCCATTGGCGTAGTAATCTGAGCATATCCTTTGATAAATTTCCTGTAATAGCCAGTATGTCCTAGCGCAATGCGCAGTTGTTTGACTGAAGTAGGTGGTGGTAAATCAACTATAATTTCAATCTTGGATGGATCCACCAACAACCCTTGCTTGCATACAATATGACCTAATAATACTCCAAATGGTGAGAATAATATGCATTTCTTCAAATTCAAAGAAATTTTACACTGCTTGCATTTATCCAGCATTGGCCTTAGACATTCAATATGATTTTTCAACAAACTAAAAACAGTCCAATCATCAAAGTATGCTTCTAAAAACTTATGCAAAAATTCTTTGAACACTTCAACCACCACCCTGGAAAAGATGGTTGGGGCATTCTTCAATCCAAATGGAATTACTTTATATTGGTAAGATCCCCACTCTGTGGAAAACGTAGTCTTATGGTGGTCCTCCTTGGTGATGCGGATCTGATGGTACCCTGAAAACCCATCTGTAAAAGAATATACTTCTTGGCCTCCCACATTATCCAACACTTCGTATGTGAATGGTGTAGGGAAAGGATCATGTAGACACACATCATTCATCTTCCTAAGAGATATGCAAATCTTGATCCTACCTATCTTCTTATCTTTCACTACCGTGGGGCTAATCCACTCCGACTCCTTGACAGGTTCAATAATCCCTTCTTCCAACATTCTGTCGAGCTCAATCTTCACTTTTTCCTTATATTTTGGGTTCAGTCTGTAGGGTCTTTTCTTGATTGGCTATGCATCTGGTTTCAAAGGTATTCTCATTTCTCCCATAGGTCCTTTGATACCCTTCATATCAGTGAAATTGGTCGGGAACAAGTCCTGATACTCATGCAATAATTCTATGATTTTATCAATGGTAGAAGCGTCCCAGTAATCTGCGACATTGGCAAGATTTGGTGTCTCCTCTGTCCCAATATTGACTTTATTTATCTTTATCGGTTGTCCAATGAATGGCAGTTCAACTCCTGGTCCTTCCACATATCTTTGGCCTTTTGTTTATACGATATTCACCTTCCTTGCATCATCGTCTTCGTCGGTATTAATGTTGTAATAGATCTGCAGTTTATGGAGGGGCACAGTCAATTCATCCTCTTATTGCTCCAAAGGGAGGCCAGATGCATCCTTAAATACTTTATGTCTCACCATCTGTAGTGCTTGATCTACTGAAGGAAATTCACTTTAAAAAAAAAAAGGTGGTTATGAAATTCTGGGTCATACCTTCCCATTCTGAAGTGACAAGGCACATCTCTGCTTGAAGGTACTAGTTAATCGAGGCGATATCTAGCATATTGATGAATTTGTGTACCCATTGTTCTCTAGGAACGTCACTCCAGGTCTCTTCGCAGTTGCGTGCGTGGTCCTTTGGGCAAATTCGACCTGTGTATCTTACTTCGCAACTTCCTACTTGTGCTGAAAACTGTGTTGTCATCAGAGTTTTACATTGTGTCGAGTCTGTGATATTTCACTTGTGCGTTCCCCACCATTTTGTCAGTATGAATTTCTTGGCCTCATCCA
Source organism: Picea sitchensis (assembly GCA_010110895.2). Taxonomy (NCBI): domain Eukaryota; kingdom Viridiplantae; phylum Streptophyta; class Pinopsida; order Pinales; family Pinaceae; genus Picea; species Picea sitchensis. The sequence continues at coordinate 41,276 of SNQJ01S0017292.1, forward strand.
TTTCCAATAGCCTCTGTTGTGTTGGTAAAATTTTCTCAAATTTTGATAAGAAGTTCTCTAAAGGGTTCAACCCATCAAATGTGGGTAGATTACTCACTGTTGTGCCAATCCAATGAACTTCTCTGGTTAGCCTAGCACATCTTCTTGTAGATACTTCATACATCTGGTTCTGCCAGTTCTCCGGTGCTTCTTCTAATTCAGACGAACATGTGTTGTCACTTCGCCAGCTCAGATTCCCGTCAGCTGTAGGGTTGATATAATCCTGTTGTCTGGATATTAATTTGTAGATGTTTTCCAGTTCAAGTGCGTGGTCTTCTTCTATGATAGTCTCTGTATATCGTGGACCCTCATATGGATCTAAAGGTGCAATGATCCTAAGGACAACTTTCTCAAATGTCATGCATCTTTTATTTAGATCAACAACAGTAGAATTGTCGAAGGCCCAATCAATTCCTAATAGTGTAGGGTAAGGGCATCTATCATCAACAATTTCAATTACCTCAAAATCTGCAAAGATTCTTACTCCATCGATGTCCACTGGGACATGCTCTAATCGGCCAAATGGGCTGACAACTTGTTGATTAGCCATGCGAAGACTAATAGGGGAATGCATCATCTTGGGGTTTCCCATCAGTGCCCAAGTCTGCTTCGTCATGACATTGACCTCCGACCCTAAGTTGAGGACCACATAGTCTATCTCATACTCTCCTATCTGAGCATTCAAGTGTAATTCTTTATTTGTCTTTCTCCTTTTTCCAATTTGGTGCACTACTCTATTCAGTAAAGGGTCTATCTTTCCTAGCTCATACTGCTTTATTAAATTTTGTAATTCTTGTAAAACTCCTTTATCTTGAATCAACTTAACACAAGTGCACACAAATTCCATGAGTTTTCTTACCTCTTTCCCTTCTGTTGGCAATGCAGATAGATCAAACGCCTGAGGCATGCCATATTCTTTGATTTCTGTTTGTCTCTTTGATGAAGATCCTTGACCTATGGTGAACTCTTTTCTTACCTCCTCGAATATCTGTCTTTCTTTCTGAGCATCGAACATTGGGGTCTTTTCTGTATCTTTCCTGACTTCATGGTCGTTTTCAATGTTTCCTTGGGCTGCTCTATCTTCTCCTGTAGCCGCGCCTCCTTGAGTGATAACAATGAATCTAGGGTCTGCTCCATGAAGTTCAACATATATCAATTGTACTTGTGGGTTCTGTAGAGGTCCTCATCTTTCCTGAAGTTTAGCCAGCAGCACAGGGCATTCCTCTATGACATGCTCAAAGGAGTTATAGTAACTACAGGTTGTGCAAGGATTTTGACAATCCCTTGCTAAATGTCCTGGTTGTGCGCAGTTATAACAGATTATTTTTCCTCGACCTCGGCCCATACCTCCTCCTCCTTGTCCTCATCTGTATCCACCGTGAGGATTCAAGTTTCCTCTCCCCAGAGAGTTGTACTACAGAGTGTTTCCTTCTTGTTGTACTTCGCCTTGAATCTTGTATATGTCTCTTGACCTTTCATGCATGAGATCATAAGATCTACAATCTTGATCATCATGCCCCACTGATTTCAAGAATGTACAATACAATTTTGTGGGTGTCTGAACATACTTCTGCATGTAGTAGCACTCACCTAGGTGATGGCTATTTCTGCATACATCGCACCAGGGTAGGTTAACTTGCTTCAAGGGGCTCGATGCCCCTGAGGCCAAGTACTCATGAAATAAGGGATAGTGTTCCTTATCATGGCCTTTAGATCTACATCTTACACACCATATATCTTCCCTTTTGTCTTTTCCCTTATCTTTCTTCATATCTTCAACCTGTAAAGACAAACTAGTTAGCTGGCTCATGATCTGGCTAATGCCTGAGCTAGATTCTCCCATCGGTGTTGATTAAAGCTTCATGGAGATCTCTAAATATTCTGCCTGTGATTCAATATTTTGCTACATAAGAGGGACTCTTATGTGTGGTAACAACATAGCGATGGACCATTCTTTGTTCTATTCATCGGGGATCTGAAAATTTAATCGGCTTGTCAGGGTCTTGAATCTTTGGTTGAACTCCCAAGAAGGTTCTGCTACCCTTTGTTTAATCTCTTTTAGTTCCGTAATACATTGTGACTCTGACTTAGGTTTCTTAAACTCTGCAAACTATTCATTCTTGATCTCATTCAGGGGCTTGGGCTATGCGAGTCCTTGGACAAGTTTCATGTACTAGCTCAGTGCGTGGTCCCTTAACGTAGTGTTGAACTGGGTTCACTTGATGGTTCCATCAGTGATGCTTTTAATATTCCATACAACTTCACACAGAAACCAATGTTGATCTGGATCTTCAGATCCATCTCCTCTAAAGATAGGGAGTCTCATTTCATCTGCCATAGAGTTGACTAGGCTTCTTGTCTGAGTAGATGTTGAACTACTAGTAACAGTATTGTGAAGATTATGGTGGCTCTGACTACTCTGACTGCTAAGTACTGTTGGGACAATAGGAGGATTAACGTTACTTACTTCATTAGTCCACGCAGTTCTTGAGTTTTCTAGCTCGCTTTGGTGAATTTCTTCAGCTTCCCCTTCTTTTGTTCTGGTGGGCTCTGGATGCTCTTCGTCGGTTAGATCTACCACTTCTCCTCTGTAGAAACCCTCTTCTCCGTATTTTTTCTTAAACAAGTTCTCAAGGTGAACCCCTCGAAATACTTTTCCACTACGCGTATGTCCTGCTTTTGTGTCACTATCACTGTCCGAGATTTTGAACATTATCCTTTTCTGGTTCGACCAATCTACTGTATCTTCAATATGTGGTTCTCATGCAAGAGCATCTTGATTCATATCTTCAGAAAGTGAAAATTGTTTCCTCTGGGTCCTTTGAAAAAGTATCTATCGGCTTGGCTATATGATTTTGTTATGTCAACAACAAACTCGGTGATATACCATCCAATGGTACTATCAAACCAATGATCTACTGCTCTAGATACAACATTGTCAATTCTCTTGACCTTCTGGATAAACATCGGTGTCCAAACCACAGGAGGTCTAGATCTGATCTCAAACTGTGTGTCAGCTAACCTAGCCAACCACTCGTGTAGCTCTTGATGGATTCCTCCAAAGAAGATCTCGTGAATGTAAGTGAAGATGTATCTTTGTAGTCAATCTTCAGTACTCAATTTAGGGTTCTTGTTCTGGGCTTCAGCGAAGTCCTTCTCTTGATCCTTTATCCACTTCTAAATATCTGTCTTCGATGAGAACCACCTTGAAATTCCCTTAAAAATATTCTGGTCCCGACAACGGAACCATTTTTTGGCACAAGGGAAGACCCAGGGTTCACTCCAAGAGTGCACCAATAAGACCTAGCTACTGGCCCTTTCGGCAACACCTGTGAGGCAGATGCAGTCTCACCCGAAGAAGCTATGAGGGGGTTGTAGGACAGAGATGTATACAACCAGGGGAATATCAAGTGGATCTTATATAACAACAATCACAGTATTCATATCTCACTTATCAGCGAGATCTGCCCTGCATAGCTATAGATCTCGATCTAACAAATTAATGCAAATAACAGTATAATAATGACAGAGATTAAAGCATCAATCACTCACACAACAAAAAATATACGTGGTTCACCCTCTCCCTAGGGATACTTCCACATAACTGTGCTTATGATATATTAAGATAAATCTTACAGTTCAGATCTACTCTCTTGGCCAGTAGAACCTCTCTCTTCTTCTCTCTTTCTCTCCCCCTTCCTGTGCACCCAGCTGCAGGATATGATCTTCGCACCCAGTTGAAGATCAACTCCACACCATGTACTAAATGGAAAGGAGAAAAACTAGTGGAAGTCTTGGCCGAGGTTTGATATGCCCAACGTGTGGGATATAACATGATATGCCAATTATATTTGGTCTGTCTGACAATTTTATACAAAATGGTGTTTAGAGACTTGTTCACGGCCTCTACTTGTCCATTTTCCTAGGGGTAGTAAGGGGAAGAATGACCATGATTAAACCCCAGTTTAGATGCTAGTTCTTCCATCATTTCATTATGAAATTGACTGCCATGATCAATGAAAATCTCACTCGGGATTTTGAACCTGGCTATAATTTCATTGAAAACGAAGAAGGTGGTAGTCTTCCCATCAGATTTAACTGTCGGCATGGCCTCAACCCACCTAGTAAAGTAGTCTACGACCACGATAATGTGTCGATGCCCCCCAGTCGAAGTTGGGTTGCAATCCGCTAAGTCCACCCCCATCTTGGTGAAGGGACCGAAAGTAATGACTAGATGGAGAGGGGCTATATGTGAGCACATTTTTCAAGTAAACACCTGGCAGGGGTGACACTTCTTAACCGCTTCAACGCAATCTTTAAATATAGATGGCCAAAAATAACCAGTTCATAAAAAAATTTGGGCCTTCGCAAGCCTGGATAGATGACCACCACAAGCCCCACTGTGGCAGTCATTTAGAATAGACTCGGCTTCTTCGTGAGTTAAACAATGACGCACGATATTGTCTAATCCTCAACGATACAAAGTGTTGCCAATGATAAGGTAGTTGTTAGCTTGGTATCGTATACATCATCGTTCATCTCGCGAGAGATGATAAGGGAAATTCAAAGTTTGAATATAGAGAAAAATGTCTCCATAATAGGGGTTTGATGACGAGTCGAGGAAAATTTGTTCATCCGCAAATGGATCACATGAATAACATCCTCGTCCAATCGAGGGAAGTCAGATATTAACTCTACAAAAACTAGTGATTTTTTGGATTTCGTAGAAGCGAAATCAAGATCGAACTCATGTAGAATGATAATCCATTTATTATACTTTCCCCCTATGATATGCTTGGTAAGGACATATTGAAATGTATTGACATCGACAACCACAAAAGTTTTGCAGAGCAATATATAATGTCATAACAGTTGGACTGCATGAATGGAAACCAAATCTAGCTTTTCAGCATGAGAATATTTGAGTTTAGGGCCGACTAAGTTTAAGATAGTAAATGACATGCTCATGGATCTCATCATCCTCCTGAACCAACACCATACTAATCGTCTCTTCGGTCGTGACGACATAAAGCAAGTAACCTCTACTGTAGTCTGGAGACTTCAACAGAGGCGTCGATACCAAGGCTTTCTTCAAAGCATCGAAGGATTCCTGGGCTTGCTTATCCTGGATAAAAGGAGTGTCCTTCTTCAAGAGACACATGAAACCCTTAGTAATATTGGCATAGTTCACTATAAACCAACGTAAAAATTTATCTTTCCCCTGTAAACCTTGAAGTTGGAGAATAGTGTACGAAGGAGGCAATCAAAGTATTGCCTCAACCTTTAATGAATATACCATGATCCTAGTCTCAGAGACTAAAAATAATAGAAGACGACCTGACCTAATGTAAAAGATGCATTTATAAGGGTTCAACTGGATGCAATAATGGCGACATATTTCAAATACTAGTCGAAGGTGCTTAGGGTGATCCACCCTCTTACAGGAGTGAGCAACAAGATCGTCAAGATGGGCTTAGACTATATGCTTGATATCGTGAAATGCAAAGGTTTTAGCATGTTGGAAGGTTGCTTCTGTGTTTTTAAGGCCAAAAGGCATCTTACGGTATGTGAAAGTACCCCAAGGGAAAATAAATGTCATCTTATGTTGGTCCTCGGGTTTAATTTGAATTTGGTTATACCCTGAAAATATGTCCATGAAATAAAAAACTTTGCTTCCTGCACACTTGTCAAGAATCTGATTCATTAAGGGTGTCAAGAAGTTTCCTTTAGGATAGGCTTTGTTCGGGTTGCAAAAATCCATGCATACATGGAGAGTTCCTTGCTTTTTATTCATAGGAACGTGATTGGATACCCATTCAGTCAAGGGAACCAGGTAGATAAAGCCAAAATTAAGAAATTGTTATACCTCTTCGTTAATAGCAGGGGCCTTCTGAGGATTGATAATTCTAAGACATTGTCGAACAGGCTTAGCATCCAGGTAAGTTTTAATCTCATGTTAGAAAATTCGAGGGTCGATTCCTGGCATCTCTTCATATGACCAAACGAATATAGCTCATAATTCCTTGAAGAGTTCGGTGTAGATTATAATTTCTTTTGGAGAACAGTCCACATCGATGTACACATTTCAATCTTACCAGGGATACGAGAGATATCGATCGTGATGGTAGGGGAGATAGTTTCCATGTTTCCTTCGGCATAAATGTCATGCGTATCAAATGGAACTACGGCGTGACAGACTATCTCACTCAAAGTAGATCTAAAGTCATCTTGTTCGATTCTAGCAAGCTCTGGGAGAAAATAAGAGTGATGATGCATATCATCCCAAGGTTTTTCAGAACCATTCATGGCCTCAATGATAGATTCATATGAAGTAAAAGTCTCATCAAGGAAGTAATGTGAAGAATACGATGAAGTGGCCCAACACGGGCTCCAGGACAAGATCATCCTCGTCCGTCTGCGAGGTAATAGGATCCAGATCAACGGAAGAGTCAAGAAAAAATTGATATACAATCTCTGATGCCAATAGTGGCAAGGCCATTCCATAATGTGACTGACCTTCATAAGACGTCTTTGAGGAATGTAGGGTCCAAGGATTGTTAAAATAGGAAGTGCGGAAAGTAACAGACCTCTCTAACAAAACATGCCTACTGGACATGGCGTAAATATGGTGAACTGATGCCATGAAGTTGAAGGTACCCATAAGGGATGAATACATTCTGACACCGATATTCTCAGTTGCCAGATGATAATTTTCGATCATGGGGATCTATGGTCCAAAAGATGCAATGGGACTAGCATATGCAAAGGACAACTGATCGATCGTCACAATCTTCCCATTGTGAGGAAAACAAAGGGTACAGAAGAAAAAAGATATGTTTGCAGTCATAGCGTAAGTCCAATTGCATCCTAGTAACAATTTATAGTTGAGGGGTGAATCAACCACCTCAACATACACCTATACCATATTCCCACCTAACTAGAACGGAAAGGAAGGAAGAATACTATGAGGGTGGAAGGAATGACCTTCAAAAGTAGTCAACATGGTTGGAGACTGATAAAGGGTCGGAGAGCTGAGGGATTTCCAACAGACCAAGGACATCACACATGTTGCAGCACCTTAATCAACAACAATACACTTGATGGTATACTTTGAGTAACCCACATGGATTTGGAATTCCAGATGGTAAGGCAAGCGAGGCTTCACATATGTGACGTCAAACTTGATAACTTTCGAGCCACAAGGATCTAGAGCTCCTAACACAGATAACAAGGAATTCCTCTGTGAAGGAGACATCTGGAGTACCTCCAGAGATAACATCACAGAAGGGGTTTTACCCAGGTCCTCAACAATGGAGTAATTTTGGGCAGCTCTAGCATTAGGATTGTGGGTAGAGAACTTAAGTACTCCTTTCAGAATATGAGGAAATGGCTCTAGTTTTTTTATCTGTAAGGGCGTCTTCGGAGGAGGGGGAGACTCTAGACCAGGTACAGTCTATGGAGAACTATAATCATGAGATCAAGTGGCTACATTAACCTCAGATTTAACCATATTGATGGATAAACAGTCATCATCTTGCGTTGGTGGGTTTTGACTCCCACTCGCCACATTTTCAGCATTCGAGGAGCTCAAGGCCATATGCTAGTTATGTGGAAAAGGATTAGTCATCACGGGGGGCGGTGAAGATAAAATCCTCGCAACTTCTGCAATTTTGGGGCATAAATGGGCAAGGTGATCGTCTGTACAAATCTTACAGGGAAACTTCACCTTCCGCCTTTCTTTCTTTCCCTTACCAACATTATTATTCGTCTTCTCATTATTACTATTGTCCTTGGGTTTATTATTATTCTTCCCACCCTTAAAATTATTATTACTTCCTTTATTTTTATTCCCTCTTGGTTGCTTGTTACCATTCGGACCGGTCGACGATTGCACATAACGTACATCCACCGACTGAGTGGGATTTGAGGACACAAACAAAGTTATACCTCTTGCATACTGGTTTAGAGACAAGTATTTCAAATGGCTTGTCACCGATTCTGCTGATTTCACATTGACAGAGCCCACAATGACATCGGCATGAGGCCCAAGATTTTGTCTAAGACTGAGCATATATAAGATCTAACTGTTGGGCTTTAAAAATTTCTTCTTCCTCACAAGTAAACCCAGATATAGAAACATCCTTCGAAATATAAGGCATGAGAGATTTAAGGAACCACTCTAGAAAAAACTTTGGGGGTATGTAGGCCTTTATCAACCTATTCTGTCTATGCCACTCCTAGATGTGATCTGAGATATGAGCGGCCATGTCCTGATGAAAGGTCGATAGAATTTTTTATGCCAACATCCTAATGAACCAACAATTGGAAGTGGTTAAGGAAGACTAAAACTAACTGATTAAAATTTGTGTATGCCCCCCTAGGTAGCTTGATATACCAGTTCGCGGAAACCCCCATGAGGGTGCATTGAAACAATATTAACTGAATAGAATCATCATTAAGGGAATTTGAAGAGCACCAAAAGTGAAAAGTGGTAATGTGATCACTAGGATCCTCACCAGTTGTTCCCTCGAATTTTGGAATATTTGAAAGAATCTTAGTGGGGATGGAGGGCCATGACGAATCATGACGCATGGGGTAATTCATTAAATTAGACAAGTTTGGAAGATTTAGCGTGGCCAAAAAAGGGAGGATGGGTTGTGACATTTGGCCCCAAGCTCCCTGGAAAGATTATGGTTGAGGAATCACATCCCATCCAGGTTTTTGGTAGGCACCATGGCCTTGTCTGGGATTATAATATCCTCCTCCAAACGGATTCATAAGGGGTTGGTTGGGCACCATTCTAGTAGGAATGTTTTGATGAGGGTTGTAAAAACTTCCCCCAACCGGAGTGGCTCCAGGTTGTGGGTTTCCAAGGGATGAAATTGACCTCCTCCAGGTGTGACTCCAGAGGATAAAGGTGGATTCATCATGACAAATGTGTTTGTTGGAATCGGTACAGAGGAGGTGGGTGTAAAGGATGGAACATGAGAAATAGATTGTCCACCAGGTTGGTTACTCCATCCAGAAGCAACAAGATTAGGCCCAGCATTAAGAGGAGGAACACCTTCAATAGTAGGAGTCATTTGAGGGACATGAGTGCCACCAAACGAGAATGGAGTGTGTGGAGGAGTTTTTACCCCAAGTCCAATGTTATTATTTGTACCAGTCGCTGGGATGGAGTTTGAAAACTATGATGTGAAGATCGACATACCATAGGAAAAAGGACTAGAGGCCATAGGGATGGACTGAACATTATAGCCTAGTGAGTGAGAAAAAGACCCAAAATGGTTCATGGTTATAGGTTGAGTAGTCACTATACGAAGGGTAGAGTTGATGATAAGCACCTCTGAAACTACAACCATTTTGTTTGAAGGTGTCGAAGGGGTATCGTTAACTATAGTAGGTATGGGAGTCGAAGGGCTCCCAGTATCTTGCTGACTCGATTCAATACTCATATGATTCGGTTTATTTTTGGCACGGAATGAGAGTGGAGATATAATAAAACAATGTACAGAGATATCCCGAATATCCAATAATATAACAGAAATGTATCAGAGATACAATAATACACAATTTTCTATTAATGAGCGAAAATGTACAAAGACTGTAAAAATACAGAGTCAAAGACTCGCTAGAATGGTGGCATCTTATCTCTGAGAAGAGATGTTTTTTCTACTCGTATTCGCAAGAAGATGATTTTATAATGAGGCTCCAAAGGCCTCTTTATCATAAATAAAATCCAAAACCCTAACCCCGGAAGATGAAAAGCCAACAATTTTGTGGACCCTGTTTTGGGTATTTTGGTCTATCAACTTCCCTAGGGCATAACTTTGGCATACAATCTCTGTTTGGGGAACAAGATAGCTCGTTGGAAAGGTATCATCGAGGAAATTCATTTTGGGGGCTCAATTAATCCTTCATATATCTTTGAGAATCTAGATCCCAAAAAACCTTCATTTAGGCCCTCAAAATGGCCTCGGAAGTTAAAACTACTAAAAATAGTAAATTGCCAAAATTTCCAGAAAACTGTTTTGAGTGAGTTGGAAAAGGTGGGTCGCCACCAATATCCACCTGGATCATCATCCTTGTACGATAAAAAGTCTGATAAGTGGAGGTGTGTGGACCACATTTGATAACTTTATGCCTTTTAGAAGGTAAAGACTCAAAATGTGGTGGTAGTTGTAACAAGTGGCGAGACTTGAGACAATGACTCAAGAATCAAGATATAAAAATCAAATCCTAAGGCCAACTAGTAATAAAAGAGAACACCAAAATAATCAAACGACCAATATGCACACAAACAAGATAAAGTGGTTGAAAGGGGCCTCCCTCTCTAAAGTAGGTATGCCTCACCCAAGCGGGGCCTGAGACTCCTCTGCTAAAGATCGAAGGTATCATAATCAGTTATAAGGGCCCTCATGGGATTAAAAACCAGTCGATCAGATCCCCCTAGAGAGGTAATCCTCCATAAAGGATGTGTGTTATCTAACCCTTATCTGACCCAAGGTACCTGTAGAATAACCCCTGCAAGTAACCTATGTGGTACCTAAGTCAATCAACTAAGCAACCATGATATAAACTATGCATAGGCGAACAGTCGTAAGTCAGGTACACCATATAGGTAGGGTAAAAAATCCTGAAACCTTGAAAGAACTGCCTCTCATAGAGGTAAGGATACTAGCAAGATCCCCATATACGAATAGATCCCCATAAATATATCTGATACTAAGAAGGTATCAGGGGATATCCCTTCAACCAACCTCATGTGACCTCGCGCTTAACTCCGGTGTAAGTGGATCCTCCTGATATTACCGATTATACAATGGATTTCCCCACTCCCTTAGTTAGACACATATGTCGATTTAATAGCCTTGGAGAAATTTACTCCCAAAATCCTATTCCAAGGCTCTAAATCCTAATCTAGTTTGTGCACCCTAGAAAAATAAAATCATTACTAATCATTTTTTAATTATAATGTTACTTTTAGTGACCTTGCTTACTCAAAAAGGTGCGGTCATGAAACTAGTGATGTTATGACTTAACAAGTAAAATAAATGAATATGAATACAATGCAAAGTCCTAACTTCAATTCTCAATAAATGATATGCTTTTCAAAATGCAATTCTCAATTCAGTTCTGTAATTCTAAAATAAAATGCAATCTTTCTTTACATGTACTAATATCAATGATAAGGAATCTAAAGATCAAAATGCCAACAATGTAAAATGCCTAATATTTTTGTATTTTCAATATAAGAGAATGAAAATTCAAGGAGTGAATGGTAGCTTGATATAAAAACTCTATTGTGTGTAATCAGAGACAAACCGAGTAGGATATCAAGAAGCAAAACACCCAGCCCAAGATGCAAGGACAATCAAATGAAAATGATGATGAGAAAGCCACCGCCCAAAAATTCAACCAAAGAAAGCTTTCCTGTCATTCCATAGACACTTAATAGTCATAGCAGAGACCCATGAAGACTCAACAATTATCAAAACCTATCCAACAATCATCAAGGGAAAAGCATGTATATACACTTCTTGTAGAAGGACAACACGCGTATGTACGTGAATGTCAAGAAAAAACCCGTGTGTATGTGTTAAAACACAGGCAGGCTAAGGAGGCAGATAAGAAAATCAGACCTAGAATGAACAAAAGCTATCAAGAAATCATACAACAAGAAACTCAATATAAATAAGAGAAATCTAAGGAGAAAAACACTCCAAACCCAAAAAATATGATTCTTTCCCCAGTATGGTCACCAATTATGTTACGAGGAAAATCTCTCTATGGCTAGGGGTAAACGACAATAGACGGAAATGACTGCATAAATCAATTCTAATATCAAGTATGATATATAAACAAATATGTTATCAAGACAAGATAAAAGGCCTACCTCTTCTAGACATTCGATGAAGTCCACCGTTGAGTACTTGACTCAAAGAAATACACGTGCAACTTGTCCTCAACAACCAAGAAATGAAAGAATATGGTGATAATATATAATGTTATCACATTACATAGCATAATCCATCAACATTCATAACAAATACGTCCATGGAATAACAATTCAAATATTTTCAAGATATTAATTGGACGAGAAAATAGTATTTCTATTAAAATGTACTTAGGAGAAGTGAATGAATTACTAACTTCCGTTTCGGCATGGTTCAGAACCGATAAACTAAGTTCCTTCTAGTTGGACCTCCACCACTTCAATCCCCCACCAAAGGCAAGCTCATATAAGAGAGACAATGAGGTTCTCAATCATGTAGGGAAGAGCTTGGGGGTTGTACCATGTGTTCAGACTTAAAAGGACAAAGGGATGCAAACTCAATATGAAGTGAATAATTTCTCCAGAGTAACTTTTCTCTCAAATTTGAATTCTTCTCCTCTTTTCCATAGCTCGAATTTGGCCTATTTGTAGCCTTCAAGTGGAACTGAAGGGTCGAGTCAGAACGTTTCCAGTATATGGAAGGCCAAGGATCATAGATCTTGTGACGTGACATGGAAACCCGACACCATTTTTTAATTTTTGGCACAAATCTCGATGTACATGGGTTGTAGTGGTACAACCTGCGTATACACATGTTGTACTATAGGTAGGGCCTGTATATGTGGAAAAACAATTTTTTTAGCTCTGGGATTTGCAAAAAGTGACTTCAAGTCTGTATAGGGAAATGGAAAAAGGCCTTTTGTGCAAGTTTGCATAGGGTGAGGAAAAAATTGCTATAAAAATCATGGAAGAGTACATAGACATCTTGTCCTCACCCGCCGAGGTATCGACGCATTTCCAATTCAAGCATCCAATTGATCTAACCCCTGGTGCACCTCTGCCTAATGGACCAGCATATCATCGCTCATTGATGGAAAATGACGAAATCAAGCGTCAGATCCAAGAGATGCTTCAAAAGGGGCACATCAAACCCAACTCCTCCCCTTTTGAAAGACCGATTGTACTGGTGCAGAAGAAATATGGGACATGGCAGCTCTGCATTGATTACACAACATTAAACAAAATCACAGTTAGGAACTGGTACCCAATTCCCAGAATTGATGACCTGCTTGACCAACTCAAGGGGGCAATGTTCTTCAGTAAGATTGACCTAAAGTATGGCTAACTGATGTATGGAAGACAACTTTCAAATCTAAAGAAGGTCTCTTTGAATGGATGGTCATCCCCTTTGGCTTAACAAATGCACCAACAACTTTCATGAGGTTGATGGATGATGTATTGAGACCCTTCGCCAAATATTTTGTGGTGGTATATTTGGATAAAATCCTCATATTCAACAAAACTTGGGAGGAGCACATACAACATATTCAATAAGTTTTGAGCACTCTGCAACAACACAAACTATATTCCAACTTGGAAAAATGCTCCTTTGACATGAACATGGTCCAATAATTGGGCTACATTATTGATGAGCATGGGATACCTGTTGATCCAGCTAAAATCCAAGTCATTCGTGACTGGCCAGCCCCGACGACACTAACTAAGCTTCTAAGATTCTTGGGACTGGCCAACTTCTACCGACAGTTCATATTGGGATTCTCCCATATTTCCAGGTCCCTCATCCAAGTGACCAATAGTGGTGGCAGGGAAAAGTGTGCATGGGGGAAGGAAAAACAACTGACATTTGATGATCTAAATCATCGCTTGTGCTTAGATCCAATACTCTCCTTACCCAATCAGAAACAATCATTTGATATTGAGATGTATGCATCCAACTATGTTGTAGGCGCAGTTCTCACTCAACACGGTCATCCGGTAGCATACCATAGTGAGAAAATCTCACAAAATAGTTGGTTTTTTTTGCGAGTTGTAATATACGTTATTTTCGTTCGACCTGGCACTCAGGATCTCTTTATAGTGGGTTCAAATTATCACTTAACTTGACTGAGAAGAGCTAGTGGTGATGGATCATATATGCAGTTTCATGCTTGGTTTCGACCTTCCTCTATTTTTTACCCACTAGTGGTGTGGGCATACACAATTTTGGGTAACCGACCATCTATGAGGTTATAACCTTTTAAGAAAACATTTCCACCTTAGTACGAGGTAATCACCCAAGCCTTAACTACTATCTGGAAATACCCCACCTATGACAAGGAAATGTATGCCATTGTACAAGCTTATCGTTAATGGAAACATCACATTCTGGGAAAGGAGACAATCATCCACACTGATCACAAGCCTCTGCAGTTCATACAGACATAGGGGAAGTTGCAAAACGACCACCATCATAAGTGGTCTGCCTACCTACAGTAGTTCCATCTGAACATCAAGTATAAGACATGGAGCACAAATCATGTCGTTGACTACCTCAGTCTTCCTCCTATGGCTACACTCACCATCATGCTCCATTCCTGTGGACATGAGGAATCTTAGTGGCCCCAGATTTATCAACAATATCTGGACTTTGCCACCACCTATCAGCTCTTAGGTATAGGCGTGAATGTCACCGCTTTTCACATTCATGATAGAATGTTATACCATCTGGGCCATCTATGTGTTCCTACAAGAGATAATGCAAATATGAGTTGGGAGGCTCACTACAGCCGGATGGAAGGACATTTTGACGTGGATAAAACTTTGGTTGTTTTATAAAAACATTTTTATTGGCAAAAACTATGATAGGACCTCAACAAGTATATCAGATCTTGCATTGCATGTTCCATTGCCAAGTTTACCATTAAGAAGCAAGTCTTATACACCCCTCTTCCCACTCCCCAGAGGCATTGGGAATCCATCTCGATGGATTACATGTCTGGTCGTCCATCCACCAAGAAAGGCTATGATTTTGTATTTGTGGTAGTTGATCGGTTTTTGAAGATGGCCATCCTCATAGTCTACAAGAAGAGAATTGAAGTTGCAGATACTGCCAAGCTCTATTTCGAACGTGTTTGGGTCCATTTTTGAATACCACAAACCATCGTCTTCGATTGGGACAACAGGTTCCTCAACACATTTTGGTCAAGTCTATGGTCACTCCTGGACACCAAGCTCACTAAATCCACCACTATCTACCCCCAAAACAGTGACCAAACATAGGTCGTCAATCGAATGATTGTGAACATCCTACGAATGTACAACTCTAAGCATCCACGTACATGGTGTCAGAGTCTTACCTATGTTCAACACAACTAAAATAGGGATCTACATAGCTCCATCGACCATATCCCATTTCAGGTGGGGCTGGGATTCCAACCCTTGGGTCCCATTGATGTTGCACTACCTCTTGCAACCACACATGCATAATCTTCCCATGTTCAGTTTGAGACCGATAAAGCCACTAGATTCATTGAGGGGATTCAACACATCCTCCAATAGGTCCATGAAATTTTCCATAAATCCCATGTTAAGTACAAGCAACACCATGATCACCACAAGGTATTGCACCCATTTCAGGTGGGAAACAAGGTCTGGTTACATTTGCAGAAAGATCACCTTACAGGCCCCATCAGAAGCTCTACCTACTGCGCTATGGGCATTACATTGTCACCAAGGATGTGGGTAGGAATTATTTTGAGCTCAAGATTCTACCCTTCCTTGGATTGCACCCAGTGTTCAATGTGGACCTTCTTTGGCCATATTTTCCACCACTATTGGACACCTCAAATATCGCAGAACAAATGACACCAACATAGCTCAAACCTGACTACATGGAACAAGCATCCAATGATAATATAGTGGAAACACAGGTCAAGGGAACTCTCCAACAGAGGATCTATCTTTATCGGGTTGTTTAGGAAGAGAAAATCCTACACCAAGGCAAGTGCCTCAGTAGAGGCCAAGTTCAACATAAATTTCCTCACCTGATGGGGGAAATCAACACAATGGAAACCATTTCTTCCTAAGGGGGGAGGACTGATCCATGTGGATATTGGTAGCCACCCACCTATTACAACTGGCTCCTCTTCACAGTTTTTAGTTCAACACGTTCTTCTATACTTCTTTGTAATTGTGGGTTCTGCACTTCCAAGGCTGTCAGAATCCCTACACATATTCCAGGTGGATACTGGTGGCCTCCCACCTACTCCAATTGGCTTATTTTGGAGGTTTTCATGTCAGCACATATTTCTATACTTCCAGGGCCGTTTTGGGGCCCTAAATAGTGTTTTTTTTAACTTGCCACAATCAAACTATAGATGAAGTCAGAGTTTGACAGCACACTGTGTAGTTCTTTAAAATACCTTTCCAATGGGCTATCACGTGCCTAAAACGAAGGTCCTATGCAAAAGTTGCGACCTCGGGAAATTGAGATACCAACTTACCCAGTGGGGCCCACATAAATTTTGTTGTTTCACCTCCTAGAGTGAGGTTTTTGCATGTCTAGGGTTTTGGCATTCATGACTAATGTTAAAAAGGCCTCTAGAGCCCCATTGTAACCATTCTTCTCAGATGGATGCACGTAGCAGCCACATATCTTCTTAGAGATAACTACCACCATTCGAGCAAGTTGTTTTCAGTTCTACAGTTTTACAGTTTCAACCTATTTCATTTATTCAATAGAAATTATTGTTCACTGGATATCTATTGTTGTTCTCCATATCTTTGTGTTATTGTATTCAGTATGTTAGTCAGTTCGTTCCGCTCATAAATCCAGATCATGAACAAACTAGTGTTGGGGGGAGGATATACAAATGCTTGTTATTGTCCTAGGAGTATGATTTTGAAGTTATCATGAAGCCATGAAGACTGAATACAGGACCATACCATTTTTTGTGGATTTTGACAGGAGAGGATGCAGGTAACCTAGACGATATCCTACCAGATATGCAATTGTTTTCAGTCAATATGGTAGACGATTATTTTTCAAAAAGTGTTCTATACTTAAGCACAAGAGTGGCGCCATCCGATATGGAAATAGCCTAGAGGAAACAACTAGTGTTCAGATCAACCGATTACCAGTTAATCGTAGGAAAATTATATAAGTTAGACATAGATGGGATACTATGACGATGTGTGATATAACAAAAAATACCGATGATTTTAGTAGAAGCACGTGATGGAATTGCATGAGGACATTACATAGGAAAGGAAACAATGCATAAGATTTTGTGCATATGGATATGCTAGCCTACCCTCCATAACAACATGAATGAATATTTCCAGATCTGTGACATTTTCCAAAGAGTGGGAAGACCATCACAAAGGGATGAGATGCCCTTGAATCCACAAGTTACCTTACAAGCATTTGACAAATGAGCAATGGATTTTGTCAGACCTATTAACCCACCAACAAGAAGAACATGATATAGACATAATTAGTGCGACAAACTGCTTGAACAAATGAGAATAAGTATAACCTGTTACCAATTGTAGTGTGGAGACACTTGAGAGATTCTTCTTTGATAACATAGTCACCAAGTTTGGTGTCCTAAAATAATTATTAGCACCCAGGGACTCACTTTCGAAAAAAGACAATTACATCACTAACATAAGATTTCCAAATACAACATCGGAAAAGCACCCCATGTCACCCACAAGCAAATGGAACAATGGAGGCCTTCAACAAGATACTGGAAAATGCACTGACCAAGGTGTGCAACATAGGGAGAGATGACTGGGATTTAAAGATCCCTACAGTACTCTGGGATTAAATAACTACAAGAAAGAAACTGAAAGGAAAGACACCCTTTAAGTTAGTATTCGGTCAAGAAGCAGTCATGCCCATGGAATTTATTGTACCGAGTCTATGCATTGCGGAAATGAAAAATCTTACAAATTCCAAAACAGTAGAATAAAGGATATCACAGTTATTAATATTAGAGGAAGATCTCTTTAAATTAGGTTTCCATAAACAAGTACATAAGGCATGGGAAAAGGCATGGCACGATAGATACATCAAGTACAAGAAGTTCCAGACAAGGGATCTAGTACTTATCTACGACAACAAATTCTTACAACACCCACAAAATTTTAGGATGCACTGGTTAGGACCATATGTGTTCAGACATGTGATTGATGTAGGTGTTGTTCAACTAGAGAAGTTGGATTGATCTGGGATATTTTCATCTTGACTTATAAATAATTGCATGGAATGAGCATAAATTAAAGTGCACCATTAAAAAAGGGAAAACTCAAAAATGAAGAGACATAAGCATCACATCTGAACACAAAAGCTTGATAACAAAGTTCATCCTTGGTGGACTACGTCCTCAAGTCCTGCTCTCAAATGGGTAGGCTCTTTCATTAACTCAACAAAAGAATTTGGAAAAATACATAAGTATACCTCATTCTAAAATCAAGTTGCAGATATAATGCTCAGATCAGAAAACAAACAAAACCATTGAATTCACGGCGTCGAGTTACCCAAAAATTATTGTCTCCATGCCTCG
Organism: Picea sitchensis; assembly: GCA_010110895.2. NCBI lineage: Eukaryota > Viridiplantae > Streptophyta > Pinopsida > Pinales > Pinaceae > Picea > Picea sitchensis. The sequence continues at coordinate 59,660 of SNQJ01S0017292.1, forward strand.
ATCTGACTCTGGCACTCCCAGGCCCAAGAAGAATTATGTCTCAGTTTCCGTGCCCTCTGCAACCTACAATAATGATTGTACCACCTCGAGATTCATGCCCATGGGTTGTACAGTCAGCGCCCCCCCCCTTTTCCATAGCTGGGCAGAATACACCTCTTAAGTAATTAATTGGGTGGTATGTACCAAGTGGTAGTCGCGACATATTGGTTATGGATGAACGTATTAAGGCTTGGGCTTAGGCGAAGGTTATGGGGTCGATCCCCATGGAATTATCTTTTTGTTTGTATTTGTTATATTGTTTGCAATGTATATTTATTCCCCACTAACTTTAGCGGTATCACTAGAAGGTATACCAGTTGTTTCCAAAGTTAGCGTGGTCTACCAGATTTGGCGGACGCGCCAACTTTTTTTGTTTTCAAAATTCATTCACGAGTTCTCCTTGGGCGTTTCCCGCCTACCACATGGAAGCCATTTATTGGTCCATGTGGAATCCTCTCATTGGGCCACACTTCCCCCTTCCAAGTCATCACACCACATCAATCGTATGGACTGTACAGACTTCCACGTGGCATGATCCGACTAGTCCACGAATCGGTTCGAAAATACAATAATCGAGTGACATGTGGAAGCCTCTGGTGGTGCCACATCATCATGTTGATGGAATCATGCTACATGTCACTTCCCTGGTCCTGCCACATGTTTTTTATAGATGATGACATCATCCGTGTGGATGTTGACTCATCCCCTACTGACTTGGCTAGGTTGACCAAACTTTGACCGCAAATATCTTTCAATCCGTAACTTCATTTGACGAGTCGTTTGCACTGTTAGAAATCTTGCGACATGCTCTTCATGATCTTCCTATTTTCACTAAGTTTTGGGAACTTTGGAGTTTTTCCCTTTCTCTATCTGTAGGAGCCATTCTGAGCATTATGAGTTGCCTCTGTGAGTTGTAAGTTGTTCTTAGCCTTCTCTGGATCCTTTTTGGATCACGCCTTCCCACTGGGAGCTTTTTGGACCACCAAAATCTTTCATCAATAAACATGTAAGTGAGGGAAGAGTCCCCTCACTTTTTCCTTATCTATCCACTTTTCCTTGCTTGGATGTGTTCCTTTTAAGCCTACTCGAAGATAATCAACAACACCCATGCGTGAAGTCCTCGTCCTCCTGTCCAGGATGATATCTTCCTGTAGCTCATCCAAGTACTCAGATGAAAAATCATCAACTGAAGGTATTGAAACTTCCTCATCTTGATCCATGATCATGGGAGGCTTAAAAATTTTCAAGTTCTCAATGTTCACAACTGAGTAAATATGCATGTAAGGTGGAAGATCTAGACGAAAAGCATTGGTACCACTTTTCTACAAGATAGTGAAGGGTCCATAATGGATGGGCTTGATTTTCTTTCCTTCACCCTTCAATATCTCCTTGCTGATGTGAAGCCATATTCAGTCTCCAACCTAGAACTGATAATCAAACCTGTACTTGTCATGTTGATCTTTATACTATGCTTTAATTTTCGCCAATTGTTCCCTAACTGCTTGGTGTATCCGCTGGATCCTCTGGATGAACTTGTGGGATATGTCCTATGTTCGTTCTTCATTCACATCGACATCTTTCCCATACACAAGTCCAAAGGAGTCTTTGCTAAGTACCCAAAACATGTCTCAAAAGGTGAACTTTGAGTGGATGAAGGTAAAGCTCGGTTGTACGCATGTTGTACATAAGGTATCTGTTCATCCCATAACTTGGGATGCCTGCCACAATAGCCTTGAAGAAAAAGTACCATTGTTCAGTTTACCATCTTTGTCTGTCTGTCGGTCTGTGGATGGAAAGAAATGCTCCTCTTCAATTTGGTGTCCATCATTATCAACAAGATATTCCAAAAGTCCCCAAGGAATCGAGTATCTCAATCCGAGACGATGGATGTGGGTAATCCAAAGTGAACCCAAACATGATGAAATAATATATTAGCAGTCTGCTCAACAATGATCTAATTTTTACATGGCATCAAGATACACATATTGTTGAACCTATCTATACAATATAGTATACAAATAATCATGAGCCACATTGGTCATTGGTAACCACCTAAAAAATCCATGGAGACACTTTCCCATGGATGGGATGGAACAGGAATTGGTGAGTATAGCCCTAGTTTTCTATTAGTGGGCTTACAAGTAGAACACATCACACACCCATTTACATATTTAGTTACAATTTCTTTCATTTGAGGCCAGTAACAAAACCTCTGTAAATGAGCCATAGTTTTTCCTACCTCAAAATGCCCAGACACAAGAGAAGTGTGAGCTTCTCGTATGACATGGATTCGTTCACTTGTAGGAATACATAGCTTTCCAATATGGTAGAGTAGTTTTCCCTGTAGACAATAGTTATCTATCTGTGCACCAAGGGTTACCTTCGCATATACTTCTTTAAAATATTCATTGATGGAATATTATTCTACATAGCTATCATGAGATAAAGAAGTATTCTTCAAAACAATAGAAGCAACAATAGGAGGTCTAGAAATCATACTAGATACATTGTTACTTGCACCCTTTTTATACTTGATTACCAAATGAAATTGTTGTAGAAAACCCATCCACCTGTAGTGTCGAGATTGTTTCAATTTGGTCTGTGCTTGAAAATAATGTAAGGGTTGGTAATTTGTGTGTATGATTGTTTCCTTCCCTAACAAGTAGTGCTTCCATTTTTTTACGCTTTGGAATAATGCATACAACTCTTTATCATATGTAGGATAGTTAACAACAACTTGGTTAAAAGTTTCAGAGTGGTAACATATAGGCTTACGATATTGCATCAATATTGCACCCATGGCGTATCCGCTGGAATCTGGCTCAATCTCAAAAGGCTGTTGAAGATTCGATAGTGGTAATACTGGTGCGGTATTGATCTTCTATTTAAAAATGTTGAAATATTTTTGTTGCTTTCCTTCCCACTGGAAAGTGTTCTTCACACTGGTTAATTCATGCAAAGGAGTTTCTATAAAGGAGAAGTTGGGAATGAATCTCCTCCAATACTGGACTGCACCTAAGAAGCTTTGGACTTCGGTTACACTCTTTGGCTCAGGCCATTTTAAAATTACATCAATTTTGGAAGGATCAATTTTCAATTGTCCTCCTCCTACAATATGACCTAAGTACAAAGTGCAGTCTTGCCAAATTCACATTTAGACAGTTTTACATACAACTTTTCCCTTTGCAAAGTATCCAATACTTTCTTTACATGCCTCACATGCTCATCCCAAGTCCCGCTAAAAACAAGAATTTCATCTAAATATACAATCACAAAGTCATATAGGAAAGGCCTAAATACATCATTCATCACACCCATGAAAGTTGTTGGAGAATTACAAATCCCAAACGACATAACTAACCACTCAAACAATCCTTGTTTGGTTTTAAAGGCAATTTTCCATGCATCTTGTTCTGCAACCCTAATTTGATGATATCCACTACGCAAATCCAACTTAGTGAAATAATCAACATTCTTCAATTGATCAATTAAATCATATATACGAGGAAGAGGGTATCGATTTATCATTGTGATTTTATTTAAAGCCTGGTAATCGACACACATTCGCCATGTGCCATCTTTCTTTGGCACCATCTCGATCGAAGAACCACAAGGAGATGAATTGGGCCTAATGACCCCTTGATCCAATAATCCCTATACCTACTTCTTGATATCTGTCATCTCCACAACTGAAATCCTGTACATGCCCACATTAGGAAGGGGAGAATCCTACTGAAGATGTATCTCATGTTGGATTTCCCTCTTAGGAGGTAATCCATCTAGTTCTCGAAAAATATCATCATACTTAGAAACAATATCAATTAATGCCTTTTTATGATATGGATCACACCCCTGGAAAGTGTTTGATGTTCCAACATATTTCTCTCTGACGACCATGAGTACATATCTCTTATTTGTGTTTATGAGTCTTTTCATTTTCCCTGCACTAACAAGTGTTGTATTTACTCTCATGCTGTGAGATCTAACAATATATTCCACTCCCCCTTTAGTAAGTTGGTATTTGTTCTCATGATGAAAGAAGAATGTTTTTCTATCATAAAGATAAGGACTTCCCAACACTATGCCACATATATCAAGTGGTACAAAATCCAAATCCACTTCATCAATCAACTTTGAAGCAATAGAAAATTTGATCCTACATTGTTTGGTGACATTAATTTTTTCTTTATCACCTACCCAACCAATAGGATAAGGCTTCAAATGTGGTTTTGTTTCAATACCCATCTTCTTGACAAGTGCTTTAGATATTAAGTTTACTTGGGAACCCAGATCAAATAATGTATCTATCTTAGTATGTTTAGATACAACTCTTATGTGAAATAACTCATTCCTCTTTCATTCATCAACATGATATTGATCATTGGAACTTGAACTAGCATGAAGAGAATATTTACCTTGTATGCCAACCATTGTGATCTTTCCTTCATCTCCTGAATCATAACCAAGATCTTGTTGCATTGTAGCAATGGTTTTGTCTTCCCATTTTCACCGAACTGTTTCGGTTTCTTTTCTCGATGCAGTTTCCAACAATGTTCTTCATCATGACCGCTCTTCTTGCAATGAGTGCAAGATGGTTTTCCTTCTCTCGTCACTGTAGCGGTCATGTTGTCCTTCATTTTAAACTTCTTAAAAGTCTTTTGTGGGAAATTGGAAGGTTTCTTTGTGGGATCTTCTTGAACATATTTCCCCCTGCTCTCTAGGTGAGTGGCGTGCACACAAACTTCGTCAAGACTAGTGGGGTTAAACAAGAGCAAAGTATGATGAATATAACTATGAAGTGCACCAATATACTTCATTAAAGTTTCATAAGAGTCCAAAGGAATGTTCAATGCAAGATCTTTCTTTCTAAATTCTTCTATGAAAATTTGTACAATTTGACCTTTACTTTGCCTTAAAGTTTTCCATTCCATCATTTATTTATGTAAATACCCTAATGGATAAAATTTCTTCCTTATCGCTGATTTAAATTCCAACCATGAGGAAAGAATATTACCACACTTAATTATGTCATGAAGCTTTCTCTCCCACCATACGAGAGTGGTGCCTTCCAATCGAAGAGAAGCCAGTTGCACTTTAACTTCCTCTTCATCAATATGTTGGACATGACAATACACTTCAACATGTCGGATCCAATTATCTATCTTTTCAAGATTATCATATCCATTAAACATAGGTAAAGCAATTTTACATCTAGATTTAATAATGGTTTCTTAAAAGAGACTTTATGGATAGAATGATGAGAATGATGAGAATGCTCGAAGGAAGAAGAACTAGAAATTGAAGGTGAAGACGGAGGATCTGGAGGATCTCCTCCAGCCCCTTGGTTTACCGAAGCATCATCATCTGCATGTGATTCCTTTTTCTTCCCTTTCTTCTTCATCCTCTTCTCATAATCTCCATACATTCGTTTGACCATTTCTGGCATGCAATAAAAGACCATGTGAAATTGTTTCTCATGTTCCGCCATTTTCTTCCTTTTGGATACATGACCAACTTCGAGATTGAAAGTCTTAAGAGTTCCTTCACCTTGCTTATGCTTGGCCCTAGTAAGCATTCACACTCAACAATTCAAGTCAAAGATGACTACTCTGATACCAACATGATTTGGGATCTTTTCATCGTGACTTATAAAGATTTCCACTAAATGAGCATAAACTAAAGTGCATCATTAAAGAAGGGAAAACTCAAAAATGAAGAGACATAAGAATCAGATCTAAAACAAAAACTTGATAACAGAGTTCATCCCTAGTGGACTACGTCTTCAGGTCCTACTCTCAAATGGGTAGGCTCTTTCATTAACTCAACAAAAGAATTTGGAAAAATACATAAGTATACCTCATTCTGAAATCAAGCTGTAGAAATAATGCTCAGATCAGAAAATAGACAACACCATTGAATTCGTGGTGTCAAATTACGTAAAAATGACTATCTCCATGCCTCAATCCGACTCTGGCATTCCTAGGCCCAAGAAGAATTTTGTCTCGATTTGTGTGCCCTCTGCAACCTGCAATAATGACTGTACCACCTCAAACATCATGCTCGCAGGTTGTATGGTCCACGCCACCTCTTTCTGTACCTAGGTGGAATACACCTCTTAAGTAATTAATTGGGTGGTATGTACCAAATGGTACGCACGACATATTGGTTATGGGTGGACGTATTAAGGCTTGGGCTTAGGCAGAGGTTCCGGGGTCGATCCCCAAGGACTCTGTTTTTGGTTTGTATTTGTTATATTGTCTTAAATGTAGATTTTCACCCCGCTAAATTTAGCGGTATCACTAGAAGTTCTATCAATTGTTTCCAAAGTTGGCGTGGTCCGCCAGATTTGGCGGACCTGCCAACCTTTTTTTGTTTTCAAAATTCATTCACGGGTTCTCCTTGAAATTTTGTTGCCACGTGGATGCCTCTCATTTCCTCATGCTTCCCTCTACCAATTCAGTATGCCACATTAGCCGTACAGACTGTATGGACTGCCACGTGGCACGATCCGACTGGTCCACGGATCAGTCTGAAAAGCCAATAATCGGGTGACACATGGAAACCTCTGGTGCTGCCACATTAGCATGACACATGTCACTTCCCTAGTCATGCCACATGTGATGTATGGATGATGAAATCATCCGTACGGATGTTGATGTCAACAGTACGGATGTTGACTCATCCCCTGTTGATTGGGCTAGGTTGACCAAACTTTGACCACAAATATCTTTCAATCTGTAACTCTGTTTGAAGAGTCGTTTACATCGTTAGAAAGCTTGCGACTCTCTCTTCGCATTCATGCTATTTTCACTGAGTTTTGGGAACTTTTATTTTTTTTTCCCTTTCTCTATCTATTGGAGCCATTTTGAGTGTTTTGACTTGGCTATATGAGTTCTGAGTTGTTCTTAGCCTTCTTTGAATCCTTTTTGGATCATGGATGTACAAGTCTTGGAAGGACTAGTGAATGGGATCCAACTAAAACTTTATAGGGATGGCCATCCTTCTACGCACGAGAGGAATTGAGCAATATAATATTGTATTATAGTGTACTATAAGAAGGAAAATATAGAAAAATGTTGGGTATGTGTTATATTCTTTGCATGTGTGTGTGTGTGGGTGCGTCAGATACGACGACTGCGTCTGACGAAATTTTTTTTTTGGGCGGTTTTTGCTATTTTTAGCGGATTTTGCTATTTTTAGCTGATTTGTAAATTAATCCCGGATTAAGGGATTAGGGTTTTGGTATCTACGGAATACCTAAAAACATTGTATATATTGTATGGCGAATTTTTCCCTTTCTCTATCTTATCGGTTTCATTTTGAGTGTTTTGACTTGGCTATATATGAGTTCCGAGTTGTTCTTAGCCTTCTTTGAATCCTTTTTGGATCATGGATGTACAAGTCTTGGAAGGACTAGTGAATGGGATCCAACTAAAACTTTATAGGGATGGCCATCCTTCTACGCACGAGAGGAATTGAGCAATATAATATTGTATTATAGTGTACTATAAGAAGGAAAATATAGAAAAATGTTGGGTATGTGTTATATTCTTTGCATGTGTGTGTGTGGGTGCTGCAGATACGACAATCGCCCCATCTAAATTCTTTTGGGCTTGCTTTTGCTATTTTAGCCGGATTTTGCTATTTTTTAGCTGATTTGCAAATTAATCCCTGACAAGGATTAGGTTTTGGTATCTACTGAATACCTTAAAACATTGTATATATTGCATGGCTAATGGTGAAATTCGATAATGAAAAAGAAAGGTTTTACCTCCTATTGAGGGTCGAAAAGATCCTCTGTGGTATTCCGTAGTATGAGCCATTGATTAATTCTCGTATTGCTTAAGAACATATATGCATTGCTTTACTTCACAGTTTAAAACTTACATGCGGTATCAGAGCACGCTGGGCTTCAAAGGGACGCCTTTGTTGTCGAGGGTTTGGCTCGGCCTTGATAAATCAAGTTTATCTTGGTCCGATAAAACCCGTCCGCGGGGAGATTTTGCAGGGGAGATTCAAGTAAAGTAAGAGGAATGGCGAGCTCATCAGAACGAGATTGAGAATTTCAATGGTAAAACTTCGAGCGGAAGCTCAAGATGGAGGACCTCTTGTAGACAAAGAACAATGGATCGCTAGGGATCCCGCACACACTTTACCGGTACACCATCTATAAGTAATATCGTGCTATCGGCACTTCCTACCAAATTCAAAACTACTATTACACCAGTTACTGGTATGTCAAGGAAGATTGGGACAAGTTGAATGTATGAGTACCATTCGACCGCCTCGCGCATTCTGGTGGTTGTCAATGGGTCTGGGAGAATCTACCAAGGAACTATGGGATAAGTTAGGAGTTTGTATCAATCAAAGTCCGTGTTAAACAAGTTGTTTCTTCGAAAGAAGTCAGACATCTTAGGATGGAAGATGGAGATCACTGACGTAACATCTAAAATGCCTTTAATACTCTAGTAAGCCAACTTTGGACTGGTTAATATTACGATTAAGAAGATAAGTGTATTACTTTTACATGTTCTTTGCCAGACTCTTGGGATACTCGGGTTGTAGCAATAGGTAGTACCACTCAACCTACATTGAAATATATGCGGAGGGATGTAGTTGCATCATTGTTATTAGAAATGAGGCTTAAAAAAGCATGGATGGTCACAAAGCGTAGGATGTTTATTTGTAAGAGGCCCCCAAGAGAGGAATCCTGGTAAGTCTTCTTGGGGGGGATCTAAATCTACAGGCAGATCTAAGTCCCCAAGAAAAATATTTCTCTGAGGAAATGTTGGAAGTGTGGTAAAAGAGGGCATTATAAGCAAAGACTGCGTGTCTAAGAAGGTTGAAAAAGGATCCGATAGTACCTCTTCCACTCTGAGGAAACCCTCCACTCAATAGCTGATGATGTTTACCAAAGATTCACAAGTACACATGCGTAATCTGCTAGTGTATGGTTGATCCACTCGTGCATCATACCATATGACTCCTCGCTGTGAGTGGTTCTCTGAATATGAAAAAGGTGATGGTGGTGATGTATTCCTAGGAGATGACTCGATGGCACAAATCTCGGGACATGGAAGGATTAAGTTGATGCTAAAACATGGAAGTATTAGAACTCTCCCAGGGGTTCCACACATTCCAAAACCAGTCAGAGCCTATATCCGTAAGCAAGTTGCGATGCAGAGTGAGAACTATATTTGAAAGTGACACTTGCAAGATGGTAATGACACGGTGTTGATGAGGGGAGTTCGCTGTGGAAATCGTATGTTGTTGGGAAGAACTTATACTAACAAGTGTAACAAATAATGTCAGTCTGAAAGCATAAAATGTAGTGAGGACAAGACCAATATCGTCCTTGCAAAGAAGACCATGCCGTGGCATCAAAGACCGGGCATATAAGAGAGAAGGATCTTCGAACACTACTCCCTTAAGAAAGGTATGATTGAAGAAATGTCTAATTGCACTCGATTTTGATTTCGTGAAAATTGCATATATGGTCAACAAAACCGGGTAAGATTCACATCTCGTGCTACAAGAGCAAACAGGATATTAGAGTTGATACACAAATATGTGTTTGGACCTCGCTCGCTCGATCCCTCGGCAACTGCGGTGGTTGGCGTTTCATTCATAGATGATTATTCGTTGAACACATGGATTTATTTTCTAAGAAAGAAACTGGAGGTATTTGATAAATTTAAAGAGTTTAAGGCTCTGTAGAAAACGCATTTAAAAAGAAAATAAAGGTATTGAGAACGTATAATGGTGGAGAATTCTACAAAAAATGAATTCAAAGAATTCCCGAAGAAGGTGGGTATAATGAAGTGTAAGACTACTCCATACCCTCAAGAGAATGGAGTTGCGCAGCGATGAACATGACATCATGGAAAAGCAAGGAGCATGCTCTCAGCCTATGTCGTTAGAACAAGAATCGGGCGAGGCAAGGAGTACGTAAAGATGTTACCTGGTAAATCGATTACCTTCATTAACGTTGGATGTTATAACTCCACACGAGGTATGGTTTCGAAATAAACCCTCTCTTCAACATCTTAGAGGCTTGGTTGTGATGCTTATGTATTAACCCAAAGGAAAAGAGGAGTGTCGATAATAAAGTTTAAAAAGTGTATTTTATTGGTTGCAAAGATGCAGTGAAAGGTTATGTTTTGAACCCGTAAACCAATAAAATTGTTTACATTCGAGATGTTGCTTTCGTGAGAGGTAAAAGATGTGTCCAAAACAGAATTCCCACCAACGCAAGATGAAACCGAGAAAATAGAGTTTGAGTTGATGATGCAAAATCTAATCATCTCAAGAAGAGGAAGCAGAGGAAGGGTATGGGTGAAGAAGAAGAACCTCACACTCCATTATTGAGGAGACGGGCGAGAGATAGAAGGCAACCAGAAGGTATATTCCACCTGATTCGGCTCCAATTTTGTTTCTTATCTATTAATGGCGATGATCCTAACTCAAGCCGTGGAAGCAAAGTGAATCAGAGGATAGCAAACTCCTCGAAGAAGGCCATGGTTGAAGAAATGGATGCCTCTGATAAGAATGAGGCATGGGATATAGTTGAGCCCAAATGGAAGAAAATCAAGAGTAGCAAATGGTTGTTCAAGAAGAAGCCGACCAGAAGGGTAAAGTGGAGAAACAGCTCTAAGTGAGAAAGGCAAAAGGTTATTCTGCAGAGGGAATTGACTTTGGTGAGATTTTTTCTCCTCGCTACAAGTTAACTTGCGACAGATTTCTTTATCTATTGTTGCCGCTTTTGATCTTGAAGTGGAACAAATGGATGTGAAGACTAAGTTCCTATGATGGGGATATGAAGAAGAAATCTACATAGCTAAACTGTAGTTTATAGAAGGAAAGAAAGAGCTTAGTTCAGAAGCTAAAGAAGTCAATTATACCGCCTCAAGCAATCACCTAGGATGGTACCAAAAGTTTGACACATACATCCTTGAATTGGATTGTAAGAAGCTGTGGTCGATCATCATGGTATATTCCAAAGGGTACCGGTAATCATCATTTATGGTGTTGTATGCTTGATGACATGTTGTTGGTAGGAAATGGCATGGATGTTATCAAGGAGGTGAATCGCTAAATATCCTCCAAATTTGACATGAAGGATTCCTATGGTCGCTAACTTCATTTTGGGAATGGAGATTAAAAGAGATCGTGGCAATAGGGAAAACCTCGGGTTAAATCAAAGAAAATATGTTGAAACGATATTGCAGAGGTTTACTATGCATGGAAGTAACCAACATGTTCATTCCATGTGTGAAGTTATTCTGCAGATCGCTGTCCCCAAGACACGTGAAGAAGAAGAGACATGTCTCATGTTCCATATGCTGGTGCAGTAGCCATGCCTTGATGTATGCAATGGCTTGTACTAGACAACGCATTATCGTACATGCAAAGGGAGTTTTGAGCAGGTATACAACATTAAAAAGGGTTTTCAATTATTTACGTGGCACTGCTAGCAATGGATTATGCTACGAAGGAAGAATGGGATTGGACAAAGTGGTGGACATACATGGCTTTGTTGATGCATCACCGAGATTTGGGATCGAAGATCTACAAGTGGGTAAGGTTTAACCTATTTGAGGAGGATTCACGGATGAGCAAAGACAGTCAGAGTGGCACTCTCAACTACGTAAGTTGAATACATTGCAGTTTCCACCATGCAAGCAAGGAAGCGTGAGGGTTACAAAGACTATATCAGTATTGGGTTGGTACAACAAGCAAAGATATTAGATCAGATACCGAGTAATATTCCGTAAGTGAGTGCAATATTCCTCGCAAAGAACCCAGCTTATCATTCAAAGACAAAGCATATTGATGTTCAGTATCACTTTGTGAGAGACATGGTTGAGGAAAAGAAGGTGTTGCTGGAAAAGGTTGACACTTTGAAGAATGCTGCAGATTGATTGACAAAGTCTGTGAGCACAGAAAAGTTCTCTTGGTGTAGAGTAACAATGGGCATTGATGCCCTGGATTATTGACTATATAATCCCCTGGACCCCTGCATGCAAATAAAACAACAAGTGGGAGAATGTTGGGTATGTGTTATATTCTTTGCATGTGTGTGTGTGTGGGTGCGTCAGATACGACGACTGCGTCTGACGAAATTATTTTTTTGGGCGGTTTTTGCTATTTTTAGCGAATTTTGCTATTTTTAGTTGATTTGTAAATTAATCCCGGATTGAGGGATTAGGGTTTTGGTATCTACGGAATACCTAAAAACATTGTATATGTTGTATGGCGAATGGTGAAATTCGATATAATGAAAAAGAAAGGTTTTCCCGGTTGAGGGTTTCCGGTAAAGATCTCTGTGTATTCTATGTATGAGCCATTGATTAATTTCTATATTGCTTAAGAATATATATGCATTGCTTTACTTCGCAGGTTTAAAACTTACAAAAAAGACAGAAAAATAAATAAAAATAGGAAAAAGTATGAAATGGAAGAGGTCGAATGTTGATGAAGTAAAGAATTTTGGGTTATGTGTAAAGAGGGGAAGCAAGAAATTGTCGTAGATAAGAGAAAAATATGTAGAAGGAAACACAGATGGAAGCGATAGAATATATAGACATGATTATGCATATGACACATAAGAAGCATTCACCACACCACATGATAGGACGTCCAATAAAGAGCTATAATGACGACGAAGTATTGGCACCGCGTACCATTAAACGCAGAAGATCTTGACCGATTTCCAAATCGAACAGAGAATACGTTAAATATATGAAGTGATGGAGCAATAAAAGCAAGTAATGAATGACAACCATTAGTGAATTAGACGAAAAATGAGGCGCGAAAGGAAAATATAGTTGGCAATGCAGTATAGAAGTATGTAAGGAATTGTGTAGTCATAATTAAAACCGACATGAAAAGCATTCGAAATTGACTTCAATCAAAAGACGAAGGGAATGAGTGTGACAGATATTTGTATAGGTTGGCCAATTTAGACAAAAACCCACCAAAGGACATAGTATTTTTTAAGTAAATGATTATATGTACACTCATATGAGATTGCAAGTAGGGATGCATAGGGTCAGCTTACTATAAAATAAGTAGAAAGGGAAAGTCATTGGTTCATATCCATTTGAGATAGAAAGAAGAGTTGAGTGTCAGATATAATCTAAGCACATGGAAAATAAAGAATGGAGGGTGAGAGGAGTCAAGTAGGGTATATAAAAAAATAATGGAACCACCTATATCGAACGTACAATTTTTTAAGCAAGTAGTAGCGTTGATTCAATAGGAAGTCCCATGAATGACAATAAACGACCCCAATTTTGCAAACTATCCCTAAACTGGACTGCATAGGAAAAAAGGAAACAAAAAATCACAACATAAGTGAAACAAACCAACAAAATATAAATAAGGAGCACATGAACATGAATAACATGGAAAGATGACTTTCTACACAACAAGAACTTGGGTATGGTGATAGTTGTGATACTCGAGAAACAAGAAAACCATCTACCTAAATTAAAGAGGGAAGCTAGGAAGGAGTTCCATGCTTATTCAACTCCATCCAGAGAGAATGTATTAAGTTAGGAAGTAGCACTCATACTATAGGTGAAATTTGGTAGTACGACACCCTCAACAACAAGGGAAACCTTTGACGCACTAGAAGCAGGCCTAAGTGGCATTGGACGAGCCACATGTGAGTGTTGGCGGCTTGTTGGAGAGGTGTTATGGATCAGTTCTGGGATCTGCACCAAAAGGATATCAAAGGGTAAAATACAATTGGAATATGGACCAGATCACACGACAAAACAAAACTTCAAGGATTCAAAGAGTGCGACAAAAGGATGCGCAACGAAGCATCACTCATACGAAGGAAAACAATTATAAACCATAGGGTTTGGGGACATTTTGTCCACTTTTGTAACAGGTTTTGGGGAACACTTTACCCACTTTTGTAATGGGCTTATCCATATTGGTTTGAATAAATATGTAATAAAAGAACCTCGGTTCTTGTAGCTCCTCTAGATTCCTCGGATGAGACTTCACTTGTTTTGTAGGTGATGTCGAAAGGGTTGGTGTCGAAGGTTTTTTTTGGTAATTGAATGCTAAACCATGGGTCTGCCTCTTACGCACCAACACTATGAAATCCAATGAGTTTGATGCAATAGCTTAGAAAAAATATAGGAAGTAGTGGATCCCTGACAAGTATCTGTGTCAATTTTTTTTTTGCAACAAGTAGAAGTTGAAATCTAGAACACTATCTACAAAATTACTAGTCAGGGTCTTTGTCTCCAATGTTGATTCATGATAGGTATTAAGAACATCGTGGATGCTGAGCTGATTTGGAAAATCATGACAAAAAACATTGAAAACTTGAAGGGAAGCATCGAGTGAAGAGTGATGTTGAACTAGGTGGTGAACCAATGAAAAGAGGCTACCAAATCAAATCTTCCAAACAAGGAGAGAACCCTATAATACGTGAGAAACTATGAAGTTTGTATAATGGCCTCTTGAGGTGGTGTCTTGAGAAATTGAGACCGATTTGAAAAAAAATCAAATGTTGAAGGATGAGGTTTACAAGAATTCTTTAAAAATATTCAATGCACCTCAGATTGCAAATATGGAATGTTGTGGATAAGGATGTCAAATAAAAGTTAAATATTGCTTCCTCATTGTAGGATCAAATTGATGTGCTAGTTCAAGTATACTATGGATAATATACTTGGTTTATCTTTATGCAATAGGTAATTTTTGTGTAATGCATCATATTGGGCCTTCCGATCATATTGATAAGGTTGACCAAGAAAAATACCATGATAGTCCATATTAGTCACATCACAAGTGACTTTATCCAAAAATTTAGGACCAAAAGAAATGAGATAGTCCATGCATGCATGATTTGGAAAGAGGAAAGATGATCCTTCCATCCAAGTGCATAAGGATAAAGATGAGAGTTTACTAGCAAGTGCAATTTATCGATGATGGATTTAGCAATCAAATTTTCTTGTGAGTTATTGTCAAAGATACTAACAATGGAAAAATCATGGAAGATATGTGAATGTGCAATAGAAAAACTATATCGAGCTTTCCAGGGAGTGGAGTTTTGTAGAAAGGTGACTTTATTGAGTCCCTTTAACTCTTCGTAAATCATGTCTTCACTGAAAATCTCAATGGGAGCATCATCATCTTTCTCATTGGGAGATTGTACAATCAAAGTTTTCTTCTTCAATTTAAAACATTTGGACTTATCATGTCCTTGTTTCTTACAAAATTAAAAAACTTAAGGTGTTTAGGATTTTTTTACATAGGTGAGAAAATATCCTCTGTTAATCTAGGTTGTGAGATAAACAATAGACAATGGTTAGTTGCGGGACAAACAAGAGAGTATCACTGCAGAAAAATAAAGTAAAGAAGTGTGAATAAATTCAAACTATAAATTAAACTACAAGTATACTATTCAAACATAAAATATGGAGGGAAACAAAAATACTCATATATTAGTCCAATAGAAAGGCATGAACATGAGTAAAAACACTTGGGGAGAATGGTTGTGTTGGAGCCGGAAGTCACTCTTGGATTGCTTGTAGGAGCAGAGCCCGACGCCCATCATTTTAATGTCACGATTTGTTTATAAGGGGTGATCAAATGGAGGAAAACTCAGAACGATATCGTCTCAACTCAGAAACTGGGCTCGGCATGCATGAACGAGTGAGGTCTTGATAAACTTCAAATAGTGAGTTGCAATAAAGGGTGAGTAGGGGGGAGACTTGCATGAGAAGGGTGTGAAGGTCTATCATAAACATACGGTTTGTAACAGACTGGAGAAGAAAATATTCGAACGCAAGATCCTCTCACATTCAAACACAGAAGACCAGAGAATAATGTCATAACAAATCCTTTATCATAACATAGCTGCAACAATCCACACGAATCCTTCGATAATGGACACTCTGGCATAAGATAAAACATAGGTGGAAAAGGAGAACTGTTTGTCATAAACCAAGAAATCTCAAACACAGAGGCATAACTATAAACCAGAATGGTCATGAAAACTTTACAGTCGGGAGCTTCGCTCTACCATCGATAGATACAAAAATGGTGAAAACGCCTTGATATACTCGGAACTACAACAACATCGGAATCAAGACACTGCATTGAAGGATTTGCGTCTGCATGGCTTTCTGACAGTCAACCTCTGAAAGGTCATGCATCTTATGTCAGACGCAATCTGACTCTTTGGCAGTTCCAACGGCGAATCGACGTGCCTTTAATTCATGGTCGTGCTTTCCCATTATGGTGGAGGCGATATCTAACCACCACTAACCGCTTCAATAACTGCTTCATCGAGATCGAGGATGACCCGTCCAACTCGGCACTTCTGTAACGTGGAGGGCCTCTTGCGCTGCCACCTGAAATAACTGAATGGCTTGAAGAATATGCGTGGAGGCCAGCGTGGAAGGTGGGCCATGGGAACGGAGTGATGGGGCCGAAACAACGGGGGGGTGGAGTCAGAAGCGATGAGGGAGCGAGAGAGGTTACAGGGGAGACACATGGAAAAAGGCGATAAGCGGATGAGGCAGGAGAGTAGATGTGATGGACATGGGAGGCTGACGTGGAGGGAAGGAAGCACGTGGCAGGCAGGTGAGTGGATGATGAGACAGGGAAAGGGCCATCTGGACGAAAGAGTGGAGGAGGGAAGATGACACACGGTGGCAGGGGAAGACGGTTCTGGACCGTGCGCGTTGATCTGGGTGC